>CANUEX010045091.1:0-60505 GCA_948099535.1 Jatropha multifida | reverse complement strand
TGCCTTAAGTATCATTTGTGTGAATGTGTGAGTTTGGTATTATATGTTATTATTCACTGAGTTTTATACTCACCCCTTTCCCCCTTTATCCCTTATGTTGTTTCAGGAAATTGTGAATCAGTTGAATATATTTGGAGCATTAGTTTTCTTTCCTTTGAGGTTATTTAAAGGATTATGTAAATGTATAAGATAGAATTATTTAGCATTCTTTGTAGTAATACAATAGTAGAAAATCCGCAGTTATGTTAAGATTTATGATTGTAATAGTAATAATGTTAAGTGTATGTAAGACTTTATGTGAATGATTGAGTTGAATAAAATAAGGCCTTGTGATAGTTTGAATCACTAAAAATAAAATGGGCCAACTTGTAGAATATTTTCATATAAGTGTGGTGTTGAAATTAGAGATTAGGCTTACTACGGGCCTCGGGGACCTTAAGCTTATCCAGGTCCTAGTGCCGGTCCGGCCCATGGAAACGGGTCGTGACAAAAAATCAATTAGAAAAAGATCAACAATATATTTTAATTATAATATTAATTATATAGATTAAGACTTAAGAAAAGTATCTTAATCTAGATATATTGAAACTACTCTTTTTTCTTGTTTTCCCCTCTTAAATGGTTATATAAATATAATAACTTATAATTTCTTTCTATTAATTATAATTGCAATAAAATTTAGTTCATAATTTAATTTAATTAATTTTATTAGTTACAATCTAAAAAACTCATAATCTGATTAATTAATTACTTTATTTTACAAATACTCTATCAAATTTAAAAATTAAGTATTTCTAGCGACTCTCAATATAAAGAAAACCCACGAAATATTATAGTAATTAATTATAATATTAAAAATATTTTTATAAACAATCTTTAAAATTTTAAATTATTTTTGTTATATTTTTCTACTTCAATAATTGTTGAGTATTGTTTGAATGTTTTGGCATCCAACGAAATTGACCGCCGAATTGTATGTAATGAGGACATCATGTCAATCTACGTGTGGAAAATTTTTAAGGAAAGGAAAAAGAAATTAAGAGACCACTAAATTCTAAATTGGAGGCTCGCCAACTGGAATTAATACTTCCACTGAGTCAAATTCGTCTATTTATAGGAAGTCGAATAATAAATATTTATACAAAGAATAAAAAAATAAAATCTTGATTTGAAGTATCTGATCGAGTTGACAGAATATGATATTTGTGTTATAGGCGATCGCTTGCTCCACTTGATAGCTATTCATAGCCACTGTTCGACCTTATGCTAGATAAAATCACCATGACCATGACGGTGATAACAATAACTCAAAATTAAATCTGATAATAAAATCTCAAAATATGGACAATAATAACTCAGAACTAAATCTGAAAATAAAATTTTAAAATATGAATAATAATAAATTTTAATATTTAGTCGACAATAACTCATATCTGAAAACAAATTTAAACATTATTTAAAAAACACAAAAAAATAAAGATGAGAGCTCGTTATTATGTTATATTTTGATAATGTGCGAAGTGATATAAATAAATACATTTCTATTATAGTAAAATTACATTAATAGGCAGTAATCCAATATATATATAATCAAATGACATTTTAATGTAAATATAACGTAAGACCCGAAGCCTCCAGCGGAGAAATTTCTTTGTTCCAGTTCTTTTAACCTCTCCTTATAAGTGGTTATTGTCAACTTGAAGTTCCTCTGAGGTTTGCATATTCCTGTTTCTGCAAACCAAATAGGATCATGGCCACTCTTGCCAAGAGGTACACAATCTCTCTTTTCTTTCTTTTTATTTTTTTGCTCTTCTGTGTAAAATTTCTTTCTATAAAATTACAAGTTTTTTGACATTAAAAAATATATTCTTCAATTAATTAAATTATTGTAATATAATTGCTTTTTTGCGCTAAACAATGAACTCATCCATATTATGTAACATGAAATTAAAACATCATATAATAATTAATTTCCCAATGTAACAAAATAGAATCCGGAAGAAAAAACATGATGCGTTACATATATTGTTGTTATGTGACAAATTCTACAATTTTTTCTCTTTATTTATTTTTAAAAAATTATATGTTGGAGGAATTAAAATTCTAAAGAACTGTGCTGTTATCTGTACAGGTTAGAAGGCAAGGTAGCCTTAATAACAGGCGGCGCAAGTGGAATCGGAGAAGCCACCGCAAGACTCTTTGCCAGGCAAGGAGCGAAAGTTGTAATTACAGATATCCAATCCGATTTGGGTCGCTCTGTATCAAACCAAATCGAATCAGAATCCAACCAACCAGTATCCTACATCCATTGCGACGTATCAAAAGACTCCGATGTCCAAAACGCAGTAAATGCTGCCGTTTCAATGCACGGCCACCTTGATGTAATGTTTAACAATGCAGGAATTACAGGAAACTACAACCCAAGCATATTATCAATTGAACGTGAAGATTTTAATAAGGTTATGGATATTAATGTTTATGGAGGATTTTTAGGAGCCAAACATGCCGCGAGAGTAATGATACCAGAAAAGAAAGGATCTATTCTGTTTGCTTCAAGTGTTGCAGCAGTTACTTATGGTGGTGTACCGCATGCTTATACGACGTCGAAGCATGCAATTGTTGGGCTAACCAAGAATTTAGCTGTAGAGTTAGGGAAATATGGGATAAGGGTTAATTGTATTTCTCCGGCGGCCGTAGCCACCCCTTCCGTTGTTAAAGCTTTGGGTATGGATGAAAAGCAAATAGAGGAATTTAATTTGGCAATAGCAAACTTAAAAGGAGTAAAAGTAGATGCGAATGATATGGCAGAGGCAGCTTTGTATCTTGCGAGTGGAGAGTCTAAGTTTGTTAGTGGATTGAATCTTGTTGTTGACGGAGGTTTTAGCTTGAGACAATCTGGTTTCGGGATTGGTAAGTCTTGATTTAATATTTACTTTTCTTGAATTTGTCTTTTCTTTGAAGTTCTGAAGACGGGTAAATTAAGTTACCAATAAGTATGATTAAGATATTAATTAATACAATTTTGTACATTGAATAAATGTCTATTACTTTCTTTCTCTTTTAGTTTGCAAATGTATTTTTTATGCTTAGGAATATTTAGGTAGGTTCTTTCACTTTGGATTTTTAACCCTATTGAAGGTATTTAAAATTCAAATTTCTGACTTTACAAGTAAAATTCACATTATAGTATAGTCTATTTTCATTAATCCAACTAACCATCGTTTCTTGACGAAGAAATTAACTGTGTTTCAATTATGGAATGACATATTTTTTACAAACTAATACCATATGTAATCATATAATGCGACATTTTTTATGATGTAGCCGTTAAACTTAACAAGTGAACTTTACATGCGTCATAATTAGTTTTGAGTAATCAAATTAAAAAAAATTATTCAAAATATTAAAAAATAGTCCAAGTTAAACCTTTTCAAGTCATTTACCCTTTATCAAATTATGAATCACTACAGAATTTAATAATTAGTTCACAATAATCGACTGAATTTTATGAATCACATGTGCCACTTCAGACCCCCATTCTTGCACTTACTTCGCATCCCCAAATGGTTTAATGGTTAAAGGAGTTGGCACTGGACCGGGTGAAATACAATTAACTCTTATACCATATCGCCCTAATTCTACGGCCAAGTTCTTGGTCAACCCAACAATGGCATGCTTTGAAGCTCTGTAAGCATGTGGTGCACCGTATAAAGCTGAAACAACACTAGCTGTAAACAAAATACAACCTTTTTTTCTTGGGATCATTACTCTTGCAGCGTGTTTGGCTCCTAATACTCCACCATAAACATTTACTTCGAGGACTCGCATGAAATCTTCACGTTCAGCTGACGATATACTAGCGTTTAGACTGCCAAATATGCCCGCGTTATTGAACATTATATCAACCTTTCCATACATTGACACAGTTTTATTTATTGCGTTTTCCACTTCTGTTTCATTGACAACGTTACAATCTACGTATGTAACTGGTTGTCCAATTTCTGACCGGAGTTTCTCCGCTACAGAATGACCTAACTCAGATTGGATATCGGCGATGCCGACGTTAGCACCATGGCGAGCGAAAAGTCTTGCGGTGCTGTCGCCAATGCCACTGGCTCCACCTGTTATTAAAGCTACCTTTCCTTCTAACCTGCATGCATCAGTAATTTCATAAGGAACTAAGACTTACTTGATCGTGCAAGAAATGGAAAAGGAGTTTATATGGAGGAGATAAGAACTTGCGGGGAAGAGCTTTCCATGATCTTATAGGCTTAATGATCTGTTTGGAGGATGAATAATTATGAGATCCTTCAATTCGGAGTGTTGCTTCACCTGTATAATTAAAGAAACGGTGATATACAAGTTACTTATTATACTGAAATTCTTAAATTTAAATCAAATTAAATTTAAAAAAATAGTTTGGAGATTAAGGCTTAATTATTGATGTTGTTGTAATCTGAAGCAAAGTTGAATAGTGTATAGAATCAAATCAATTGGAATCGGTTCAGTTGATTCAATCTTAATAATTTTTTATAGATGTAGGTTTAGAAAAAGTTGAAAAAAAAATCAATTTTCTCTATTACTGGACTGAATCTTCGATTTGATTTTATGAAATATCAAACCAGACTGAATCTTCGATTTGATAATTCGATTTTCCAAACTGTGCTCCATATAAGAGTACCTAGGTTGGTTCCAACTAAAAAAAATGCCTAAGTTGGTTTATATTTAATTAATTATTTATTTATATTTGGACTTTGCTCTAATTAGAAAATTAATCTTGAAAGCGTATAGTTATCCACAGTTCATCATTCATATAATCGAAACAGATAGGGTAAGATTCTGAAAATACCCTACCCCTAAGTAATTTCCATATAATTTATATATTCTTTTTATGATTAGTAAATCAACAGTTTTTTTTTAAAAATATATTTTTAGTTTTTTCAGTATATAAATATTTGCTCCAAAGGTCTTGTATAAGTGCTTTGAATACTTCAATCCAATCGTAGAACAGAAGACAAAAAAACTACTCATGCTTTTCAATAATCAAGTTCATCTGAATTTCTGCCTTTCTGTAAAAATATAAGGAGCAAGAGATTAAATTAAGTGACTGTTCATGATAATAAATCAGAATATAAGTAGAAAGAGAGACAACATGGTGACAAAGAGAATATATTAATAAATAAATAAAATGTTCATTACATACCTTTAAGTGGATGCTTCAGGGTTCAGAGTACCCTTTGCTTCTGCCAGACTTTTCTGAGGATGAAGAAGAACTAAATAGCCCTTCATATTTATAGGCAAATGAATACCAGACGATTTTCATGATTTATACTAACAAGCAAAGGTCTTTTCAAAAATAATGTTTCGAAGAACCAAAAGAAAAACTAAAAGATGGAAATTTTGAGTGGACAAATATTAAAAAAAATAAGAAAAAAAGAAAATTCGATAGAAGAAAATGAAGGCGACAAAAAAAAGAAATCAAGGAGATTGGAAACTAACGGGGTAACGGTAAAACACCTTTGGGTGGACAAGAATAAAAATTTGTAAAATAATAGGTGGGAATGAAAAGTTAAAATGATGAGTCCGTAGAAAATGTGGATTCGATTTCAATCAATCCATTCAACACAGAGGGATTCACGGGCACGCGTCAGCGCCCCCACTTGACCTCACCATTCACATCTGGAATTTGATCCCACTCAAACTCAGTTTCGCAAAACTCGCGGTGGCTTCACGTCCACGACGATCGTTAATTATTTTAATAATTATTAATTATTTCAGTAATTATTAACTAATTGATATCAGCTCTTAATTATTTAAATAATGATTAGAGCAGAAATATTTATCTGTAATATATTTATAATTTATAATCTATATTTTATATAAAAGTGGGAATAAGGAGGAATAATGAAATTATTTATATTAATTTTAATAAAATTTTAAAAATTTTAAAATAGCCTTAGTTATAATTAATTCGAAAATTACATTTTATACTAATAAGGTTTAAATGAGTGGTTTGACACTATTACGTAAGATTGAGGGTTCAATTTTTGTGAATGAAACAAATACTCGTTGAGAATAATTTTTCTTTTCTTGGACAGACTCAGTTCAAATAGGATTTAGTGGACTCAAAATATGTGTAATTAAGAAAAAAAAATTATAATTTTATTCTTTAATCCGATATAATTTCTAAAAAATATTTTTCAAATAAATATATGTAGATAATAAAAAAAAAGAAAAGTATATTCTTTTTTAAAATTGAGAATTGATATGACCAGAATACAATGTTTCTTTTATATAATTTTTTTAATTAATTAATTTATTTATTTTAAATTGGCAACTTAAAAAAATAAAGAAATAAAATTAAATCATAACATTATTTACTTTTTAATTTTCATTTATTAACTTGGATATATATATATTGTCTATCAATATCAAATTTTATTAAATTCCAACATTTTCAATTAAAAAAGAAGTTTGTTTATTATTATATGATGAGTTCCAAAAAGAGTTTTACTCTTAATAATAATTTTAAAAAAAATTTCGTTATTGAATTAATTTGTAACTATTATCACTTTAATTTAGTGACAAATTTATATCTCCCTTACAGATGACTTCTTGAATTAATTTGTTTGACTCAAAAGAAAATAATATTTATAAAACTGAAAAAATAAAATTAAAACTATATATTTCTATTTTGAATCACTTTTTGGAGTTTTAAAAACTATAATTCCCATCATCAAATTAGATCATTTGTTTATTTATTTTCTTTATCCAACAGTAAAAAGATAATTTATTATTATTTTTCATTATAATTGTATGTAGATATTAATTTGAGGTTGAGAGTACGAAATTAGACATAAAGTGATGACTTAATTTTCTTTTTGGACATTTATTAAAGTTTTAAGAATTTACGTTTATGAATTAGGAACTGAAATATTATGTATAGGGATTGGGTTGAATTTTATTTTAATACTACTTTATTATAAAAAAATAAATTAAATATATAAAAAGTAACATTTAAAGTAACTTGTACGAAAAAGTCCAATATAAATTAAGTAATTGTATTTATTTTAATCTAAATAAAAATTTATACTTTAATACTATATAAATTTATTATTATTTTTCAATATAAAAGAATTAAAAACGTATAAATATATAACGAGTACAGATAAAAAACACTAGTATATATAAATATGAAAGTACGGGAAATGATAAGATTTTCAATATCACACTTCATGAATTTAGAATATTCTAAAATAGCTCTAGTCCTAATCAATTCGAAAATTAAATTTTATATTAAAAATTGTTTAGATATATGGTTCCACATTCTCCTTCTTAAATGAAGTTGAGGGTTTGATCCTTATAAATGGACTACTTTACACTTTTTTTTATCGACCTAGTGCGGGTAGGATTTTTATTTCTTTTTCTTTATATAGCAGTAAAAAATAAATTATTATTATTATTATTATTTTTTCATTATAATTGTATATAGAAAAACCTATAGAACTCATTTTATAAATAGGCCATTTAGGGATTGGGTATTTATTAAGATTTTAAGAATCTGTATTTATAAATTTGGGATTAAAAGATTAGATCTAGAGATTTTATTAAATTTTATTTTTTAGACTATTTTATTATAAAAAAATAGAATTACGTACATAAGAAGTAAAGTAGCTTACACGACAAAATTTTATATAAATTAAGTAATTATATTTATTTTAATTTAAAATAAAATTTATGCTCTTAAAGTATAAATATATAACGAATATAACGTGCAACACATGTTGTTAAAAAAGAACTAGTATATATAAAAGTACGAATAGGGTGGGGAATATTGAGTCTCTAAAACGCTCCCTGTAAATTTTTAATTTTATTGGTTAATTAAAAATATCATTAAGAGTAATTTATTTTTATTTTAATTAGTAAACTTTAATTTTATTGATATTTTATTAGCTAATTATAAATCATTTATTTACAAAAATTATTAAAAATCATTTAATAGGAATATTAAATCAATTAGGAATCCTAATATTAATCTAATTGTAAATTGTTATATGATAGTATTACAATAATTATATAGATTAATATTAGGATCAACGTAATAGTAATTACGATAAGTAGTAATTGATTATTATTACTATAAAGCAAGATTTATTTAAGTACTAAATATATAAAAAATCAATAAAATCTATATATATATAGGGAACATTGGGTCTCAAAAATACCTTTTATGAATTTTAAATTTAATTGCTAACAATAATGATAATTTAGTCATTTATTAATTAAAAATTTTTTAATTTTATTCTTATTTGAATTTAAATTCTATTAAGAAGTTTAATCTAATAATTAATTATGATTTCAATTTATTATTTTTATTATATTAATATTGATTCGGAATTTATTCTATCATACCGATATATATATATGTGTGTGTTTAATTTTAATTTTTTTTTACTATCAAGAATTTATTTCTTTTGACTATAAAAAATTATTATTTAAAATTTTTACTAATTTGAAATTATTAAATTTGCGATTATATTTTATTCTTGTGGTAAGCATTAACTCTCTTTTTATAAATTAATAGAATAATTTTTACTTATATTTCTTACAATTTAGTAATCTCTTATCCTTTTTATTTATATTTAGTGTTATAAATTTGATAAAGATTTTTTCTTTTGAATTAGCCACTAAATTTTTTTCATTTCTAAATTATAAATTTGGTAAAGGGTTCTATTTACGAATTAGCAACAAAAATTTTTTGTTTCAAAAATTATAACCTAAATTGTTTTTAATTAACCTAAATTTGTTATTTGAATCGGCGTTTAAAAACACACCACTGATCATTGAGTTGGATTATAAGAATACAATTGGGTGGATTATTCAAAAAAGTAATCATCCTTGAAGGTTTTGGGAGAAGTTTTATAATTTTGATAATATCATAGTATAACTAAATTTAGTAGAATTCAGGTTCATAAATCGTTCATGTAATTATTTTACAGATGTAATATAAAAAAGGGCATTGATGCTACTTTTCCTTTTGTTGCTTAGATACATTGATGCTTTCTCCTTTCAGGTTGGCTATAGACTACCCTTATCCCCGGCTTTTTTATTTTATACTTTTTCTCATCTTGAGAAATGGTGGTTCAATAGGCTGGCTTTGTTTTATTGGCTTTTACATTTGTTGCCTTAGTTTTTATCGCTATGGGAAGTTGATTAGCATCTTTAATGTATTACTGTACTGTCGTTGTTGAATATTGATGTTTTTTAGGTTTTTTTTTTAAGTTATCCGAGTTAGGTTGAGTGTATGCGGAACCTAACGGCTCGGGTTAATACTTAAATAAGAGAAATTTTTCCTAAACTTTATAAATTAATAAAATAAAATTATTTGCTGATAAAAAAAGAATGATGAAGAAGAATAGAGAGAGCACGATAGTGAATGCATCTTAGTCAACAAACGTGTCGTTTTCACATAAAATGGTCTAATTCATTTCGGTTTATTCACTCTCCTCGTTATATACTACTCACCTAATATATATTTATCCAATGTGAGATTACCCACTTACTTTAACAAATAGGATAAAAGGTATTTCCCACAAACACAGACCAACAACATAATCACATAAACAATAATATAAAAGGAGAATAGAGGATGAATAATTATTTAGTTGGTCCATGGATCAGTCTATACATTGTATTTAAATAAGTCATTTTCAATTTTCTAATTAAAAGAGTAATTATTTAGGAATAGGTCAAGAAAAAGTGCTCCATCTTTTTCATTAATTAATTGGACTTTGACCCAATTAACTCTTTATTTGAATGGGAGAAAATAACTATAGAAAATGCTCAAGGAAAAAAGTTTTCCTTTGATTGGAAAGGAAAAGGAAAATAATAATTAATAAAAAAAAGTAAAATGTATCTTATTTTTCATTTGAACCCATATATTTAAAAAGAAGTATTTTTCATTTGTACATGCATTGTTTAAAATCCAAATCATG
This sequence comes from Jatropha multifida, assembly GCA_948099535.1. Taxonomy (NCBI): domain Eukaryota; kingdom Viridiplantae; phylum Streptophyta; class Magnoliopsida; order Malpighiales; family Euphorbiaceae; genus Jatropha; species Jatropha multifida. The sequence continues at coordinate 50,510 of CANUEX010045091.1, read as the reverse complement.
TTGCACAATTTAGGTTTTGGACAGCCCTGCTTATGAGTCTCCTTTTTCCAAACATGATTTTAGAAATTGAAGATTTATGTAGGATGAGATTCAACAAAATATTTTGAGCATTCGATTTGATTTTTTTTTACATGGGTTAGACTTTTTTTTTTTAAGAAAAAGACAACAATAAAAAACTAACAAATATTATCTGAGTATAAGTAAAATCTGATTTATCATGAGAAAACCCAACTAGCAGCATCGGAGGAAGATCTTCAAGAACATGAACACCAACTCTAATTTTGTATTTAAATTCAATTTTTATATATTATGGGCTTAACTTGTGGGTTTATAATTTATCTAGAATTAAAATTAATTGATTAGGCCTTTAAATATTGAAGGTCCATAATTAATTAATTTTGAACAAGTATAACGAAGTTAGTTGGATGAATAAAACTGCTCCCACATTGCACGATCAAAAGAAGTATTCTCAATTCGTCTTTTTGCAATTCTAGTTTTTGTTAATACAGTATTTTAATTTCAAACAATCTCTTTGTTTTACAAAACTTTTACAACATTTATTTTTCAAGCGTTGTCAAATTAATTTTCAGGAGTTTGTGAAGTGTTATCGCAGAGTCAAAACCTTTAGTCTTTTGATTAAGAAGTTCGAGTGACGTAATTTATTCTGTAGTTAGTAAACTTTAATATCTGACATGCTCAAACTGTTAGTCGATGGTAATTGTTTTACAGTGCAAACAATTGTTGGCATGCTTAGTGGGACACCATTGTTGCAGTTTTCATTTTCTCAACTATTGTCTTTGAGGTTCATAAATGCCTCAAAAAACATGCTCTGGAAAGGAAATTGTTAGGTCACAAGACTCAGACGAAGGACATGCTGTAAGTCATGAAAAATTTATTCCGCAAAACATGGAACATGCTGAAAGAGGATATCATCCTTAGGAGGAAGAAGAGATTCTAATTCTCAAGCCCAAACCCACAGAAATTGAATGTACCTTGGTTGCTGAACAAAACTTGGAGCATGGTAAGTCGGTTCCTATATATGTATCTTTTTTTTTATACTAATTCACTTTATGTTGTTGAAGTCTTGAAGAAAGGCCTGGAACAACAGGCAGAGACTCTCTTAGAAATGATGAAACTGATGTTTAAGAAATATTCTTCTTCTGGATCTCCTATCGTTTCATCATTTACAAGGAGACAAGTGAGCAAGGCTGAAGAAGTCCAGCTCAAAGATCAAACCATGAAGGAGTACCTACAGTTTCAATCTCGGATCCTACAACCAATTTTGCAACTTTCAACCTTTGATGGAGAAGGATATATGACAATTGCATTGAAGTCCATGTTAGAACATAAAAAACTATTGCAGGTAACATTCTTCTCTTTTTTTTCTTTTTTGAGCACAATATTTATAATCCTCCCTCCTTTTCTCTCTCTTTCTCTTAGATTTGGAGGAGAAGATCACAAATCCCTCGAGCTCAAAGAAAATAAAGAAACAAAGTACTGACCTTCCTCCACCCAAAAAACAGAAGACAGTGGCTCAGAAGATGTACAGGCAAAAAATACAAGAAAATCCTACATCTTTTGCTACAGTTAAGCCCAATGGCAAAACTTCTATATCTGAATCTATTAGGCACTCTTCTCGCTTCTCTGATTAAATGAAAAGTATGCTTCTCTGATTAAATGAAAAGTAAACCAACATGTATAGATGACCCTGTTGAATTATCAGATGGTCCTGAAGCGTCAAACCATCAGTCTCCAAGAACAAAGTTTCCTAAGCATGAAAGTCCTTCAAATGGGAATAGCCTTTCAACTGAGGCTAGAAATTTGGTTGGGCTTTAACAGATGAAGAAGGACGTATCAAGCCAATCTCATGCGTAGGGGCAATTGTTTACACCGTATTTTAATTTTTATATATTATGGGCTTGACTTGCGAGTTTATAATTCATTTAGGATTTAAATTAATTGATTAGGCCTTTAAATATTGAAGGCCCATAATTAATTAATTTTGAGCAAGTATAAAGAGGTTAGATGGATGAATAAAATTGCTCTCATGCCGCACGGTGAAAAGAAGTTATTCGAGCAGTTACCTGTATAAGTTGAGAAGTCGCCCCCGCAAAAAACGATAATCATAGGTGTATAAAAGTCAAGCTTAACTACAGAATTAGGCCCAACAATCAACTCCAAAAAAATCAAACTCAACTACAATTTCTCAAGCAAATAGCAATTTCAATTTTATTTATGTTCATTATAATTTTCTTTTCCAAGTATTCTCAATTTGTCTTTTGCAATTCCAGTATTTGTTAATATTTTTCAAGCACTGTTAAATTAATTTTCAATAGTAGGTGAAGCGTTACCGTGGAGCTAAAACTTTCAGTCTTTTAATTAAGAAGTTCAACCGGTGTAATTTACTCTATAGTTGGTAAACTTTAACACCGGACATGCTCAAGCTGTTAGCCAACCGTAATTATTTTGCAGTGCGATCAGTCTGAAGCAGGTTTTGAGAGAGCCCGTCAATACACATTGGCTTCCTGAAAGATATGAAGAATTATAGTATGGTTGAAATTGAGAAAATAGAAGTCTGATTGAAACGCAGCTGGTGGAGAGAGAATACCGTTAAAGAATTGTACCACCAACAAATATTGCCTGGCTACCTTACAATGATTAGGCCATTATTGTAGACCAGATATGCCAATTTAGTCGATAATTTCTTTTATTTTTCATTCTCTTCTTTTCTTTTGAATGTATTTTTATCCTTTTAATTTCCATAATTTCTTACAATAGAATTTTCCAAAGTTATAATTTCTTACAATACAAAATAGGCATTCAATCACTTGAGACTCATTCTAAATCAGCAACAGTTTTTTTGAGTAGCTTTTAAAATTTTGACTAGTTAAAACGCTGAACGCTGCTTAAAAAATTATTCGGTAACATAACGTTTGGATTAATTTTTAGAGATTAGGATAGTTTTTTGTGAAAAGTTAACTCATATAACGTTTAATTTTTAGCCTTTCATAAAACGTTACTCAAACGGCTAACAGCTAAACGCTATTAAAATAACTAATAGTTATCAAAACAATTAATTTTGCCGAACAGATCCAACTATTTGCAAATGTCAAAAATCTGTTGAAGCAACTGCAAAATAACAGTCATTGAGCTGGTTAATGAATTAACTAATAAATCTAATTAGTATAATACTATAAAAAAAATTAGAATCTCCACTTGCTTGTTTTGTTGGTTCTTCCATCAAACCTAATTGTGATGATGAACTTAGAGAATATCCTTTTAAAGATTCTTATATTAATTTAATTAAAACAATTGCCTTAAAACAATATATCTAAGCAACCACTACTTACTTAAAACAAATAATTGGAAAACACTAATCCACTTGTTTAGTGGTAATCCCGTTTAAACCACACTTATTATTTTCTCATAAATGGTAATACTTTTCCCCTTAAAAGGACAAAAAAAAAAAAACAATGGTAATGAATAACAACAGAATCGAGCAAGGGATCAATTATGAAATTTGTACTATTTCAGTCTCAATAAATTCAATCAAATCATTTAAATTAAAATTGCTTTTTATTTTATTTTTTATGTAGACTGTTTATTATTATATTTTTTTATAAAAATATAATATGTATTTTTTATTATATAATTTTCTTTGAATGGAACTTTCAATTTAATTTCTTCTAAAAAACAGAGAGCGAAGGGTAAATAGCATTGAACCTTCATGAAACTGAACAGGTTGACTCTTCAATTGATGCAAAAGGGTCATTAATTAGTTAAAAGTCTAGTGATTCGAATTCCCAAAGGGCTTAAAAGAATCCCAAAAGAAAAAGGAAATCCAAACAGCAGAAAAGAAATATTAATATACAGTCAAAAGTATCATCATCACATAATGAAAGAAATGCGTCCCGATCTCATTGGACGAACAAAAACTTAAAGATGACTTTGGATTTATTTATTTTTTAAAAATATTTAGATTTAAGATGGATCATATCAAGTCAACTAGAATTAGATTAATTAGCGGATTCATACAATAATTTCATCTTTTCAAATAAATATTCAAAATTCCACCATCGCAACATCTGTAACATGGAATTAACTTCCTCCCAAATTGTCATAATTCTAATTTTTTTCATCCGAATTCATATAATTCGAATAAGGCTCAATTTGATATATAATTTATTTAAAAATCTGTTTTTTATATAATTATCATTATTTTTAATATTTTAAGTAATAAAAATTATTTTAAATTCGAAAGTTAAGAAAGGAAAGAATTTTTTTAAAAAATAAAGAATAAATATTTAATAACATTAATGATCCTCTTTTTTTTACTTTTACTTTCTCCTTCCGTTTTTGAATTCTACAAAAATTAACAAAATGATTAAATCATTTTAATTTTAAAAAATAAAAATAATTGAATAAATTATTCAAATACTCATTTAAATGAGATAAAATTTATTACAGATATAGAACGCAAAAATTATTTTAGATTTGATAATTTAGAACGCAAAAATTAATAATTAATACAAACATTCATCGTGGATTTTATTAACAAGAGAGAATGCAAGTCAATCAGTTGTAGTTTAGTTGATCTTCTCAGTTATTGAGAAGTGAGAAGTCTTGAGTTCGATTCTAAGAGAGAGATACCCTTATTGTATAGTCTGTAATATTATTTCAGCCATCGGACCTCCCAATGAGAAAAAAAAGAATATGCAAATCCTTCTACTTCTCCATTTTATCACCTACATAAGCTTGTCACTCTCCATTTTATTGTTCCTTTTTTAGAAGAGTTTGGTTGATGAATCCCCAGCCTACATAAGCTATAGCTTTAGTATTGCACATCTCCTTCACAAACAAAATCATGAGTGAAAAGAGAGCTTTGCTATATACAAAGAAATGCAAAAGCTAACACAGTCTCATGTGGATTGCAAATCCAACAGGAAGACAAAACACAACACCTTTTTCTACTTGCACTTACAAGAGACTTCCACTTGGAAAGATCTTCACCGTGCCAGAGAGTCACTACTTTACTATTGCAAATTCGACACATGGCAAAAGTCACAAATAAGTGGGATTGTGACTTTTTTTTTTCTCTCTTTCATAATAATATTAGAGGATGTATTGGACAAAGGTAGCTCTATTGATAGCTATTAATTATTTTAATAGCTATTTTGAGTAGTTAGTAGTTATTTTAATAGAGTCTGGATTCCAATAATTTAAAAAAAACATAACTTTCTAAATTTAAAAGAACATAGCTCTCCTACGAAGGAGACAGCAGAAGAAATTAAGTAAAAGGAATTAGGGGTATTGAAAATCCAAGCAAGACCTAAAAGAGTGAGTGAATGGCTTGTTTGGACCACTTTAGTTTGCTTAAAGAAATTTAAAAAAGGTCAATTAAAAAAGTCTCCACTACTAAATTTTGCTAAAAACCATAGAATATATAATTGAGGTGATGTACATGATTAATGCTCTTTCATGTCCATTTTGGGAAGTTTTACCGATTATTAAAATGATTGAAGAAGGTTTTGTAAGGAAAGGACCAAAAATTGGTTAACAAAAGGTTGGTTTTCAGTTGTCCTACAAATGAAAGCCATCCAATAGTAGAAATTTAAATTTTTTTTCTGAAAAATTTAAAATATTTTCTACATGTCATTATTCCTAGGAATCTATGTTGGTGATTGGTGTTGTTCTAATTTAACCTGCCTACAATAAAAGCTTAAGATATTGTTAGAAAAATGAGATTTTAATAATTATTAATTATCCTAATTAACATCTCGTCAAACATTAAAAGAATAACGTTTTATAATCCGTTCTCTCAAACTTTTATATTGTCTATAGGGTATCAAAATGGATGGGCGTATTAAATTCACTATGAACTGATTTAAGACGCAACATGATTAGAGTCAACATGAATACAACCTATTAATAATCGTATCAAATATTTGAATATAAATATGATAAAAAATTAAATTGGTGACACAAAATAATTCGTTTAATTAGATGGGTAGTATATGAATCGCATGTATATAAAAAAAAATCGATAAATTTGTGAATTTTCCTTAATTAACGTTTCCTGATAAGTCAATTTGGATCAACAACCTTAATTAATTAATTAAAGTATCGAAGCAAAGCAAGTAAAAGCAGGAAAAGAAAATTAAGGAATAAATAATCACAAAGTTACGATTAACAAGTAAACAGCTTAGTCAACAGTAGTCTCTTTTCTTGTTGCAGAAGTTCTACTTCATTTACCAATCTTTGAAAACTTGTCAACCATTTTTTCTTTTTACCATTTACTTTATATTTTTTTCACCCAAGATAAAATGGAATAAAAATAACTGGACCCCACATCACTATCCTAGTATTCGAACTCTCATGCTTGACTTCTCCATCCGGACCAAACTAGTATTCATAAAGGAGGGACACAAATTATTATAAAAATTTATTAAGAAAATGTTAAGTGTTTTAATAATTCTCTTAGGCCAAGGTTGTTGTTCTTAAGGGAAAATATTGCCCCCCTCTCCTCTAAAAAGTAACATCGTACGTTGTCTCTATCCTATTTATATATTGAGCAGAGTTGCTCTTTTCACGAGAGATTAAAGCTCTATTCTGTAATGTCCTTTAGACATCGTTATGCCAGCTAATATTACTAAATAGAACGTCTAGAATTATACTCATCGTTTACATTTTTAAACTCGGTTAATAAGCATTAATCTTTTTTTTTCTTGGAGTATTGAAGGAGGGAAATTCGAATATTAATCTATTGTTAGTTTGTACACAAACTTACCATTAAACTATATTTTAGTGTGTAGTAAGTATTTTCTCCGTTAATTATATGTAAACGAGTCTTTCATATTTAATAAAAATATCATTTCATAATTTATCTTTTTTCATGTAGATTATATGTACATATGATAACTTTGATATTCAATATGATGGAACTAGAACCTACTTAGCCACATATGACCAAGACAGACGAGCTGAGATGTCTAAGTCACCGAAGATATACACATCAAATTTTGTTTTCCAGGTTGGAGCCCATGGCTCAATGTATAAAGACAACGAAGCTTTTGTCATGTTCTTTCTATCATTTGTTCAATCCAAAGCTAGCTTTACCTGCCCTAAATTGGACATAAGTGAAGATCAAACGATAAAGATGGAATAAAAGTGAAAGATATGTGGACCTAAATACGATTTTTTTTTCTTTCCATTTCTTGAGGACTCAGTCTGTATTCCTACCTGCACTAACTTAAACCAATCTGGACCACTAGGGTTTTAAACAATTTTAATTTTAATTAATTATATGCCTTCAATTCTTTCTTTTCATTTCTATCTTAATTGGAAAAAGTATTTCTTTTAATCAATCACCCATTTGACTATGAGAAGAGAAAAATCTTTAGGGTTAGCCTAATAAATAAAGTGAAAAGAAAGAAACAAACCTAGAAGCTCAATCTTTTCTCACAGCTGGATCCCTCATCTTTCAATTAACTTTCTTACTAATACATTATCATGGTGTCCCAATGTAAGTGTTTTTTTTCTAGCCGTTAGGTGATATGATAATCTCATAATATAATTATAATTAAATTAAAAATTAATCTGTTTGGATGGAAATGACCTGAATCGCTTAAGAAGTCAAGTGTTTGAATAAAGAAAATCTCTAAAAAAACGCTTTTTCCTTTATGAGTCTGACGTAACATGAGCATGATTAAACTTAACCTACGATGTAAATAAAAAAGGCGGAGAAAATTTCATTTCACAAATTTGTGATTATGGCTTTAGATCATAGCAAGTAAAAGCATGAATATTAATACTCATGGTATAAAAAAAGCTAGTAAAATATCATAGAATAATAACAAAAACAGTTGTGAAATATTATACTACCAACCAAGCATGGAAAGGCAATGTTGGATATTAGCCGGCACAGCCATTAATTTGTACAGAGATCATTTTCTCCATTCTGATTTGTAGCTTCCTATATAACCTCTCCCAATGATGTTCAAGATTCCTAATTTTGACTATATAGAAAATTGCATACAAATCCTTAATTTTGACTCAATTGTAAGAAGAAAGTGTTAGTTTTCTCCAAAATACTTGGACAAAAACATTAATATCATCGAATGAAAAGGAATTATATAAAATTTTTTATATCAGAATATAGACAAATTTGTTGGAATATAAGCCCGCAATGTATTTATTTTCTAATATTGGTAAACCTATTATTTTTGCATTTAACCTCCAACAAGATTACTCTTACTCCCATCTTCCTACCTACTCAATAGTATGACATCAAATTTGACTTGTGATAAAAAAACATTGACTTGGGCAATCTATCATTTGGAAATTATAAGGTTTAATTAATTAACTAATGGCTAATGTTGTTTAAATTTTTAGAATTAATTATACTTCAAGTTAGCAAGATATCAGTTAGAAACGTTTTCCGTAAGTAACTTATAAAAAGAAAATCGACCTTTTAATATATATACATATAAATCATCATCAATGTGTTAGTTGAGAGGTATCGACTTGAGTCCTCATAATCATATTTAAAACCATAAATTTGATTTTCGAAAAACATATTTATTGAAAGGATTAAAAACTTATACACGGCACGAACTCCACTTATTTATAATTTATAATTTAAATAGAAAAATATCCCTTTACAGACTTAGCCTCGTTAAATTTTTCATTTACAATATCCCGGTGGAAATGTAAAAAGTCCTAAGCTACTTCAAATGTTTTTATTAATTTGAAACTATTTATAATAATGAGAAAATTGAGAACATTTAGTCTTCAAATAGCTTAAACAAAACGCAAGATATAGTATAGTACTATAGTATGTTTTAATTCCTCTCCTCCACCAAAAAAATAATAAGAATTAAAAAGTACATCCTCAAGCTTTCTTCCACTTTATAAAACAAAGGGAAAAAGAAAAAAACAAAAGTGATCACCACCCAGCATATATATATATATATACATAGTGTCTGAGCATGCAAAAACCACTTAACCTTTGTAAAGTAATTATCTGTAACCCACTTGTATTAATTTAGAAAAGCAAGACAGTTACAAGATTACCATATATAGATGGCAAGCAGTTATACCATTCCAGCTGCTTGTACCACACCCATCAATAACCCTATTTTCAGATTCTCTTCAAGTATAAAAATAAATAAAATCATAATAAAAGGAGCCATATCCTTGGATTACTAAAAAAATTGAGAGTTGCTTTTTTTTTTCAATTTGTATATTAAAATGTTAAAGCAGCTGACCTGTACAAAATGACAACAAAGATACCAATGGAAATTTAAAAATTTCATGAGTGGGGAGAAGACTTACAATTAAATAGCAAGAAAATACATGTCTTACCTATCACAATATTAAGGTAAAATTTTCATTTAAAATTAAATTTTGTTAATAAAAAATTATATTTAAATTCATGTATAACTTAATAATAGATTCACATCCGAATCTCATTTTTTAATTTTTAAGAAATTATGTCTAATATTTCATATTTTTATTTATGAAATTTAAATATTACTATTATCATTTACGAAATTGGCATCTGAATTTTTTTTTTTTATATTTATTTATTTAATTTTAAGGAGCAATATTAAGTTACTAACTGGTGCTAGTGTTATATAATGTTTTCAACAATAATGAAATGTTATATGGTAACGCTGTTGCATGTAGTACAAAAGACTGGCATGAAAGCTAAGGCTTATTGGTGGCTGGCCTGTAGTTCTATCACACTTGTATGCATTTACATTTCCCCTTCTCTGTCTCTCTCCCTCTCTCCTTCTCTGCCTTGTTCTTTTTGTTTTTGGTTGAAATTGAACCGACATGGCTCCTAAAAAATGGGGTTTCTCTCTTGTTCTGTGTCTGTAGGACTTTGAAGCTGCTGCTTTTCTCTGCTACCCTGACGTGAGTTCCCTCCCATCTTCCATCCGTTACTCTTTCTTTCAGCTTTTTCTCTTTTATCAGAAATCTGTTGTCTCTTTATTATGATTATTATTTTCAATGTTTATTCCGATTTCTTAACTGAAGTATCTGGTCCTTTTGTCAGTGTCTTTTCACTCTAATACTTGTGTTTCTTCCATTTATCTTCACTTTTCCCCCCGTATTATAAATTCATCGTTTGTTACTGTTTCTTTGTTTTAGTTTTAAATTTTCAATTTTTATTTGGTTTTGTTTTGTTTTATGCAAAATTGATTGTTGTAATCTGGTAAACTTTGTAGAGTCTGATATTTGGCTATATTTGTTTTCTTTTTTTGTTTCTGTTTTCCAAAATTTTATTTTTCTACTTGTTTTAATTTTGTGATTTACTGCGGTTATTGAAATCCAGATCAATGAAATTGGTTGGTTTCCATTTTATCACCTCATTTGATTTTGAATCATGCTTTCTTGAAGAAGAAAATTGCAAAATATTGGTTAGAATTTTGATTATATTTTACAGATTGCAGACATTAATTTGAAGTATATCAAGAAATAGCGTTTTGAAATCATTTTTGAAGGTGTTAATGGCTGTGAAAACTCTGTATTTCAAAGAAAATGATGGGATTGTTCATAATCCAATTGCGCAACTGTCATCAGTACCATCAATATCTTGGTGGAGTAATCTTGGACCTCAATCTGCTCATGCTGAATCTTTTGGGCCATTCAAGCCTTCATCAATGGAACAATCAATTGGGGGAGATCAAGGTACCGCTGTGAAGCGAGCTCGGCGTGGCAGTGAGCAAGGGCTACATATAGATAAAGGGAATACCACTCAGTTCACTATGTTTTCCGGTAATCTCTTCTTTAGTTGTGCGCAATTTTGTAAATTTTGTAAATATTGGTTACATTTTCAGTGGATTACAGAAATATAAGTTCTCTAAAGGCATAAAAACATGTTCTGCTATCTTCTTTTTGAGTTATTTTTAAGCTTGGTAGTATCTTGACTTGCAAAAGTCTAGTGTATTATATGTACAAAAAAAGATTTGAGTAAATAGTGTCAAGTTTGGATCAGGATGGGTTTTCCTCTTTTTTTTCCATAATGGGTTATCCATACGGTCATTGATGCTTGAACTTTAACTTTGCATGGATTCATATATATTAAGCTGGCTCTTGTATAGAGGTTTAGAACTTTGCATGGATTCATATATTAACCACCCATCTTTTATTCAGGTGACTGCAAAACTTCTAATGGTGGACAGAAATCTCCTCAGACAGCAATGTTTTTGCAGACAGCTCTGCCAGAATATTGTGCTCATATTGACCTTGGATTCAATCAGTCCATGGTATTCTTATTTTGCAATTAACAATTTCAATTTTTCTACTATCCAAATTAGTTTTAACGCAGATGTCTTATGCTGCCTTGCCTCTTAAATAAACTTGCAGATCTATGCAAAATATCCTCATGTGGATCAATGTTATGGAGTATTTTCAACCTGTGGACCTCAAATTTCTGTATATCTCCTTTCCTTGTTTCTTTTTTTCTTTTCTAATGGGGATTTTTTTTTGAGAGAAGAAAATATGTTAGGAAAATATCAAGGGAAAGGAAAATATGCAGGTTCACAAAATTAGAATCTCTCCAAATTGGAGAAAAAAATGATGAAGGAATTGAGAATGTTGCATTATTTAAAGTGAAATAGATTTCGTTATTTGCCTTCATCCATTATTTTCTTTCATCTCTTTTCAAAATGAAGCCCAAGTCTCCAACTCCATGAAATGTATGGTCTGCAACATTTATTCATTAATGTATCTATTAATTGCAATATAGGGGCGAATTATGCTGCCAATGAACATGACAACAGATGACGGACCAATATTTGTGAATCCTAAGCAATACCATGGAATCATCAGGCGCCGAAGAACCCGTGCAAAGGCTGTACTAGAGAATAAACCGACAAGAAAACGTAAGGTATGATTTATTAATTTGGCAACCGGACCTTGTACTTGCAAAACAGAAAATTCCAGATCTTTGGTCCATTTCTAATGAAGCTCCCTTTTTTGTGTGTTAGCCTTATATGCATCTTTCACGCCATCTCCATGCAATGCGCCGACCAAGGGGAAACGGTGGCCGTTTCTTGAACACAAAGAATTCCAATGGAACAGGTGAAATAGAGGCAAAGAATGCTGGTGGTGTTCAACTATCTCACCCAGACGGTTCTCAGAGTTCTGAAGTGCTGCAGTCTGATAGTTCAAAGGATCGTGGTGGATCAAATCTCTCTGGGTGCGAAGTGACAAGCATGTATTCTAGGAGAAATTTTGATCACTTCTCAATCAATCATCTCGCGCCACCACTCCATTCCTTCTCAGTCATAATGGATACTGGGCATAATGTTGTTATGCCCAGTAAGTGGGTTGCAGCAGCGGATACCTGCTGCAACCTGAAAGTTTAGCAATGGAGATGTGGGATCTTGGAGCTTAGTTCTTGCACTAGAAAGTAAGCGCTATATCCCACCCATTAATGCAACCAAATTTAGTTTGGGGATCGACCCACTATTTGGTTGCGGGCAAATCATTCTTGGCTCATTTACATTAGGGTCACACTGTCATTCCATGCAATGCTAAATTCATGGGGGATTAGCGGTGAAAACCTTGATGCTATTAAAAAAAAAGCTAAAAATAAATAAATGGGTTCATTCCCATTGTGTAATGATGATGTGAAAGTTTGATTGTGTGTTTGTGATGTTTAATTATGTTGAAGCTTTGTGTTCTTGAAGTTCGACCCTCTGCTTTCTGGCATTATGACTTGTTCAAATAATGTATTCTGCTACTCTATTTGTGTTATATCTATTTCTGTAATCGTCATGTTGTAATTTTATTTTTTGGCAACTTGAAAATGAAATTTTAATTTGCATGAAAGAATCATGGCATAATTGTAATATTTTTATGCAAATTTTTTCATTCCTCTATAGTTACTATATAAAGAAAGTTTTTAAAGAATTGTGTGATTACAACCTCAAAACTGAAATGGATTGCAAACTAACTTTTTACTGCCTTAAGAATTCAGAATTTTAAATGAATCAAGCTAAATTTTATTGAAAAATCAAGAATAAGCTCAAATTATTTAAAAAAAGCTAAATGCAAATCTAACTTGACTCATTTATATTTTAAATAAATCAAATTCGATTTGAGCTCAGTTCGATTAAAATTTATTATTAAAAGAATAATTAATTTACGATCCTGAATTCGATTTATGCATTAAATGAGTCGGATAAACATATTTGAATTTAGCTCTTTAAATTTATTGAATAAATTAAGATAGAGTTTCCTTTTTTGAGAAAAGAAAAATCAAAATAGCTCGCTAATGATTGAAGGCTCTCTTACCCTAAATGCAGTCTAACCACCAACCCCCCAAAAAAAAAACATTTGTTTCATCTTGAAAGCCAATCCAAACCACAGTGTGAGGCCACGTTTCACTACGCCACCAAACTTCCACCCAAACCCAAAATTGGCAGGAAGCCGCATTAGCAAAAACTACGAATCCAGCCTTATCCACCAACATTCTTATTTCAAGATTTCTCCTTTTTTTTTTCCCAAACCCAAAATATCTTCTTCCTCCCTCGATTTTGCCTTTTGTATGTTTGGATAATTCTCAATAATATTATCCTTTTTATTCGGGGAAAAAAAATCTTCTTCCTGCAGAGTGTCAGATCTCTCCATGGCAGCATCAACTGTTTCCTCTCCTTCTTCTCTGCTACACACCAAACACTCCATTACTACTCTACTTTCACTCCCTGCTCGTCACTTAACAAAACCCTTAAAACCCTTAAAACTCCTCAAACTATATACCGAATTTCGCAATCCACTCTCTCTCTTCTCTTCGCCCCGATTTCACCCATCTTTCTCTGCCTTTGACAGCATTGAAGTATCCCAAGATGACCTTCAATCTGAAACTGAAAATGAAGAATATGAGCAAGAACTCAAAGAAGAACCGCTGAAACCCTCAGAATCGAACGAAGAAGGGAGGCTGTTTGTAGGAAATCTGCCTTATTCAATGACTTCTTCACAATTGACTGAGGTTTTTCAAGAGGCTGGTCAAGTGGTCAATGTTCAGGTTTGAGTTTTTTTGTGTTCAATTTTAGAGATTGATTCTTTTTAGGGTTTTCTTTTATTATTATTGTTTTGATTTTTTTTTTCGATGGGTTTTGTGTTGTAGATTATCTATGATCGTGTCACTGACAGGAGCAGAGGGTTTGGGTTTGTCACAATGGCAAGTGTTGAGGATGCTAAAGAAGCAATTCGGATGTTTAATGGATCTGTAAGCTCTTTGTTATTTATGATGGTTTCAGCATTTGTGATGCAGGAGCATCCAAATTAGATTAGAATGTCAGTTTTCCTGCTTTAGTTAAGATTTCCATAGTTGTTAAATAGGAGGATCGAAATTCCTATTTTAAAATCGAAAATTGAATCGAATGGAGAATCAAAATGCTTATTTTTAGAATCAATAGAATCCAATAGATCTAAGATTCAGTATGACTTTTCAAATTAATTAAAAATAATACTTTTTCATTTAATTGAAGATTTCCCATTAGTTTTATAAAAGATACTAAAAATCTAATTACAGACACTGTATTTGCATAAATTTCAATTCCAAGTCATGTGCTAAACACAAAATGAGAACCTCATGAGTTGTGTAGTTGCCAAGTTCAAATTATCAAACTATCATGTTAAGATTTTAAAACAAAAACAAATTAAACCATCAAGCCATTAAATTTCGTATCCAAATTCATATTTGTTTGTTATCATTTCCAAATTCAAGCCCTTCATCATCCTCTTCTTTTGATATAACTATATCCTCTTGCTTTTCTTCTACATTGACTTTATCACTTGTTTTTTTGAGTATGAGAATTATTGTACATGAGAATTAACTTGAATCGTAAGATTCGAATTGCATAAAAAATTTGATAATATAATATTCAAATCTTCCAGCATGAAAATTGAATTGAATTGAAGCATATGATTTGAATTGTGAATTAAGATTTTGGTAACATTGAAGATTCCTACGTAGTACATTAGTTTTCCTTCTTTATTTATGACTCTTATCTAATGGAATATTAACTAATTAAGAGTACTTTTCAATATAAAATGAAGATTTCTCCTAACTAGCATAAATAGGGCAACTATCGCAGTTTATGTATTGAATTTTAATTTTAGGTGGCGTTTGGTTGGTTGGTATAGAAGTGCTACAATCCTAGGAAAATTGAATTACTAAATAGTTAGCCTAATCCCTAGTTTCCCATGCGATTCCATCTCAGTTGAATTTCTATAAGAAATAACCTAATTTGAAAGTACTTCGCTTTTCTGAAAAATTTTTACTCAAACATGATAAATTGACATTCCTACAATTACTTTTCTAGGAATCTATTTTCCTATTCGTAGGTAAGTTGATTTTTATAACTAAATGCCCCTAAGTTTTATTTAAAACTAATTTTATATTGTTCCAACTGCAATAATATTATTCTAGCTATAATTGTTGAAAACTAATTGCCTAAACTCTTTCACTACATCAATTTGGTTAAGTGGAAAATTAGTCGATTATTAATTTTTCTCAAATTGATTCCAATATATATATTTCTAGGAGATGTTTGGTTCAGTTGATTTATGCAGCCAGTAGTTGATTTGCACCGAACAACTAGAATTTTAATTAGCAGAAGTTTCGATTAGCTTTTTGGAGCTTTTTTTCTATTAGCTACTAGCTGTTTGTATTATATTGCATTTGTGTTTCATTAATCTTATAAAAATAATTACTAATACAACTTTTTTTTAAATTAGCAGTTTTATGTGATCATTTTATTTATAATTATTTAAAAATAATAAATGTGTATTAAATACTATTATAAAAAAATTTATTTAATATTTTTTTATTCATGTAACACATTGAAATAAAAGATAATATGTTCACTTTAGAAATTAAAAGTATACATATATTATACATTGATAATATATTAAAATAATTTTACTTTTGCTGATAATATATTAAAATAATATATACTTTTGCTTGATTTCGAACTTTAATGCTATCAACAATCACTATTAGCGAAGAGTAGCTAATTTTACATTATAGGACAATAAGCTTAATAGTAACAACCAATGTCTTGGAAAGATACTAATTGTACGATTGACTATATATATATATTGTCATTATATTTTTGTCTACTTCTTGAATTTGGAGAGAAAATATTTGAACTGTAATAGGATATGTTTGTGCTTTATACATTTTGGTCGCATTTGGTTTGAATTGGAATCGAGGATAAATTGTAATTCTTGGAATAATGTTCCTATTCAAAATGTTTTTGATGTTTTGTAGGAATATCTTGAATTTACCTTGAAAATGATCTATTTTTAAGAATCAACCTTAATATAATAAATAAATTCCATTTAGTTATTTAAGAAATTACTTGGAATAGAATTTTTTGAATTGAAACATCTGTTCTCATTCTCATTCCATTTCCTGAGTAAACCAAATGTCAAGTGTGCCCTTTATTGACTTAAAGTTATTTCGTGCGGAAGTGCTATCCTGGATGGGGCAGCTGAGCATAAATCAGCTCCCAGATCCTTAGCTATAGGTTCAAATCCTGCACTGCATCTATTCATGTCTGTGCAAGTGCATGGGCTGACACGGTCGCATGTTGAGTGCTTTAATTGAGTACCATATGCCAAGAAGAAAATGATAACTTTAGTGGTTTTATGGTAAACAGCAAATTGGAGGTCGAACTGTTAAGGTGAACATCCCGGAAGTGCCGAAGGGTGGTGAGAGGGAAGTAATGGGGCCTAGGATAAGGAGCACTTACAAGGGCTTTATAGATAGTCCGCACAAGATCTATGCTGGGAACCTGGGTTGGGGCCTCACATCTCAAGGTCTTAGAGATGCTTTTGCAAGCCAACCTGGTTTTTTAAGTGCCAAAGTCATCTATGAGCGGGACACAGGAAGATCTCGAGGTTTTGGGTTTATCTCATTTGAGTCTGCTGAGAATGCGGAAGCTGCTCTAAATGCCATGAATGGAGTGGTAAGACTGAATTAGCTAGTGATTTCGCATATTTGAACCTTTTTTTTTTTCCTTCTCTCGTTTTTTTTTTTGCTAGTTTTTGAATTGTCTGTGTGTGATTACACAACTAGGAGGTGGAAGGGCGGCCCTTGAGATTGAATTTGGCTGCAGAAAGAGCACGTTCTCCTCCATCCATGGAAACGAATTCACAAGATAATCTAGAGAGCAGTGAATTGGTTTCTACTATAGGCTCTTGAACGAAAACACAATGGGTGCTTGAATATGCTGTGAAATTGAGGATCAGTAGACCTTTATGATAAAACTTAGCTATCTACAGCTGCGCTGACAAGAGTTCGCAGACTCCTGATGCTTATTTGTTGTCAGAAAGCAACAGAGTTAATTAAAATCCAATCCTTTGTTGTGCATTTTTGGAGTGATGTGACTCTAGATTGTACCAGATTGTAAGAAGTATGCAAGCCCCGAGTATTCTTAATGTGCAGAGAATTCTTTTTCTCGAACAATTTAGTAAATGAAGTTCCAATCTTATTTTCTCTATCTGCGCTTATTGTACGATCTATTGGAAAATATTGAATATTCCATTGATCAAAATTTTTTATACCAAGTTTGGGCTGCAAGGTCATGGTTGTTCAAACCTTTAATTTACACCTATACAATATTCTAGCAAATCTAAGTTAATTATCCTCGTGGTCTTACATCTGACCAAGTTTCTGGTCTAAGCTATTGATTTTATAAACAGTTACCGTTATTAGTTTCCGTCCAGAGGTTAACTTCTCAGTGGGTCAATGGGAACATTTCAAATTTGTGATCCAAAGCAAAGAAAATATTATAATTCAATCTGTATACAAAGTTCTACAAGTGAAAATTATGGCACTCAATTATCAGGTGAGATGCCCCCAAAATATAAAATCCATGTAAACCTTAGAGCCTGAAGTCAGAGCATTATCACAATTATAAGATTATATGTATTTTCATTACAATGCCATTTAAGAAAGCATCATACGTACTCCACAAATCATAAAAAGAACCTGAGGATCTCGCACTCGCTTAAGAAAACTCTCATAGTAGCAAAATCATCAGAATTTCACTGAGAATCATGGTGACCAGCAAGAAGAGCATCTGCTGCAGAATCCAAGTCATGAGGAAAGAAAACCCTGCAATACATAGGAAAAACAAGAAGCTAAAATGCAAATGACACGAGAATTAAGCACATGTGCCAGGCGCAGAGGCTTTAATTGGCACCTACATGGAAAATGATTTTTATTCAATATTCCAGGGCAAGTAAGGCTAAACGGCCAAGATAATGAAAATGGAAAATATTCAATTTTGAGAAGGTTCATTACTTATGAGTTCTTTGTTTGGTTAGATGAATTGTGGTGAACTCCATTAAATGCTTACCCACAGGTATTATGGTAAATGGTCCTGCTCATTTGATCCATGTCGTTGATACCTTTACAGCCAGCCACAACCTCAAGAACTTGCCTGGAAAAAAAAAGCCATATTTTTTCAATAAAAAGACAAGAAAAACTAACATGTAAACAAATGCACAAGTGACAGGTAAATTTATTGCGATTACCAAAACAAACGTACACATGAAAACCATGATAAACACTCCCCAAATTATAGATGCACGTTCCAATTTCTAAGTTCGATGGATCAGATGAATGTATTATCAACAGGTTTTATGGTTTCTGAAAGGCATGGCTATCACAGGAAAAATTAACATGCATGGACTTGGAAACATATACTAATCAAAGGCCAATCTTTACTAAACAACAAGCTTATATCAAAAGCAAAAGCAAGTTTGGATGAGTGTTTGGTAACCAGCATTTTGCATTTGGCTCCCAACTGCTAGTTAAGGGTGTTTGGTAAATAATAGCAGTTGGAGCAGTGTTTCAAAATCCAACAATTGGCTGTTTTAAATTATAACTCAAATGCTAAAAGCTAATAATTCTAGCTATTAGCATTTAGTTCTTTGTTCTATTTGTTAACATATCAAATGATTTTAAAACTTTCTTTGTAAAATCTTTCATTACAAAAGGTCTTCAAAGTTTTTTTCTGACTAAACTTTGCTTTCTATTGATATAGATCAGAGCCGATATTGAAAATAAAGGATTCATAGAGCAGACCTCAACTAGTTTGGGACTAACTCTTAGTTGTTGTTGTATTAGCATTTGGTGCTTCAATTGATAACCATAAAAAATGTTAACAACCAGCAGCAATAGCTGAACCAAATAGGCTCACAACAACATTCAATTGATAACCATAAAAAATTTTTCATACATTTCATGTTAGTGCCACTTTGATTGTGATAGAACCTTTCAATGCTAAATTGTCACTCTCCATTCAAAGACATTCTCCAACAGGCATGTTTCTTTTGCAAATATTAATGTAACAAGATAGACATCTTCAAAAATAAAATAAGGTGCAGAAACAAAAGGCCAGTAAGATGCCATTGGACAAAAATTTCCTTACCGAACTAAACAAGGTTCATTCCTGCCTTTGACAATGCAGTTCTGATCATACTTCTCTTTCTTCTTTGATGGCCACAAAGATTTTACATGAGTAATCCCTGCATGAGTGTTCTTAATTTCACAATAGGGAGAATCTGTCTCAATCATCATTCTCTCTACAGGAATACCCTTCACGACATCAAGGTTCTCAGTCGTTTTCAATGAGCAACCATTTACACCTGTTTGGTATAACCTCAGTAAAGAACTTTACATGTATCCAGATATCAGAGATAACTTGAACGATAAAATGGTGGTTCTTTTCAACCTATATACATATTGTTGAATGAGAGAAGTTTATCGCGATCTTCTGCGCTGCCAGTAAATGAATGAGCAACCCCAGCAGTGAATCTGTAAAATTAGAAGAGAAACTTAAATCCACATTTATTACACTGTATATGTCATCCGATACACATTATTATGCACGGGAGAAATTTAATTTTGAAGTTTGACACAATTTGCCTAGCATGAGAAAAGAACTGAGAGACGGATCATTACATCTAAAGTTTTACATGTATGATTTTCCCTAAATTGGAAATACATTCAAGAACCATAAATCTACAAATAAATGAGCCTTCCTTCAACAGAAATGATAATAATGACACAAACTACATAAATCATTCACACAAAACTATATGCCGGCAAAAAGACAGTGATAACAAAGCAAAATGGCTGTATAGCCAGATTTAGCAGAAATTAAGAAACTCACTTATCCTTGTTGCGCTCCACAATTTCACAGAAATCTTCAGCTGCTGCACGCATGTGTAGAAACATAGGCAGCTTTGTGACATGTGCTAATTCAAACTGCTTTTCAAAATATCTATAGTTTCCACATGACAACAATCGAGCAGGAAATCAGTTTGTTAGATGAAAAGAACCAACAAAATGACATACAGATTGAGCTACCAAGAAGCATTTACATCAGCAGTGAACCAATGACTTACTTTTTTTGAATCTCTGGTGGGCAAAAGTGAAGCCTGTCATAATCCAGTCCACACTCACCAACTGCTACGGCCTTATGTTGAACATCCAAATGCAAAGCACAGCATAAATGATAATATAAAGTAACATGAGAACTCTTTAAGAATTTTCGAAGCATAAGAAAAAAGTAGTAAACAGTCAACACATAATGTCTGCACAATATCATGGTTAAACATGTACTGAAGTGTAGAAAATGTCAATAACAAAATATTTAGATTTAATATCCTCAAGAGACTTTACTAGAATTTGGGTCTATTCAACAAAATTAGTTGTTTTAGTAGTTGTCGATTGTCCAAGTACCTGTCCTAGTAGTTGTTTCATCATACGTTAAAGAAAGTAACGTTTCATAATCCGTTCCCTCACTCTCAACACTAGTATAAACGCTATAGTACAAAACGCTATAAATACTAGAGGTAGTGTTTCGACCTAGTCAAAATACTAAAAGCTATGAAAAGTTGTTGTTGAACAAGGCCTTTGACTCCATAGAGCTTAAACATTGTAGCACATTAATTTTATGTGCAATGTAGCACATGAATATTACACGGAATGAGCATCATATTCTTGTACAAAAGATAAACATAGCAATCAATACCAATAATGTTAGTATACCAGAAAACTACTAAACAACTCTCCATTCAATTTCAAATGATAATATCACAAACTTTTTAAAGCTATAAGGCACACGCATGTTTAACAGGATAATAATTATCATGGTTTAACATCATCTGAAGAGACCAATGAAGCATACCTTCCCTTTCTGAACTCCCTCTTGTACCAATGACAAAAGAGCCTGAAAATGCTGCTCAGGATCTCCACTTTCTTCAAACTCCTGATAAATATAGAAAAATGACATTCAAAACCATCCCCATTCAAAACACAAATGTGTATACATCTGCAAGACACCAAAAATTATCAAAAGTGAAAAACTTTAGAGGAATGAAAATCCACCTTGCACCTTGTAGGGTGGACCCCGACAGTGCAAAAGAGCCTTCCTGTAAGAAACAAGAAAAGTTGAAATGAAAAAAAATGCACGTTCTTATGTGTGTGTGTGTGTGTGTAAAATCAAAGCTCAAAAGAATGAGAGGATGATGCAGTAACAATAACAACAGACAAACCATCAGTCTCTGCAATCTCAAGAGCCTTCTTTGACTCCTCAAGAGACCCACCAGTTACCTGTTATGAGAAGTCCGGGAATGGTTATAAGAACACTACATGATTTTAACAAAAATAATGAAACATTCATTGTGAAATAGGGTTTATGATAAACTCCATTTTTTCCAACTATTTAAAATTTATAAAACTAAGAAATCAGATTAACAATATGTAGCATATATTAGATATTTGATCCGTAGGAAAGCAACCTCACCAGGCAAATTAGTAGAAAAATAGCTTCAATTTGAGAAGGCATATCTCATGTTCAGTGAAATAAAATTTAAAAACTCAAAGATTTGCAAAAGAGTATGAAAAAGAATTACAATTATTCTATCAACACCAGCACTCCATGCTCGGTTAAGGACAGTGGCTATATCAGCTAAATGGCATTGCTTGCCGTTATAGATTCCTTTGAACATTCCATCTGCAAAAAAGAAAATACATTTCTTAATTTGAGTATACAGAGTGGAACAGATTAGACTAAGAAGCGATGCTCAATTGTAAATTAAATGTCCGACAAAATGTCTAGCAGACCTGTGAAGTTAACCGCTATATCTGCTTTGAGCAAAGACAAAACACAGAGAAAATGAAGCCATTAGCTATATAACTTTTTAGATTAGCTTCGAAGAGAAAGAGAGAGAGTAAAAGATTGATTTTGGAGTTCAAGTAACGAACTTGCCTATCATTCGTATTGGCCGCATTGCTGAGCCAGAAAGACAAACGGAAGATCGATTGCTTGTGTTTCTGGAATTGGTTCTTTTTCATTCTGATGAACAACAAAATGTCCAAGTAATTGCAACAATGGTTATTAGGCCCAAAAACCGAATAGTATAAAGTTTGAAACTTTAAACCCAAGTCAGAATCTGGGTTTTGGATGGTTGGTTCTGTTTTTTCTCATTAGCCCAAAATTTCGTGCCTTTTCACCTCCAAAATAATGTTTTCTCAATACTTTTTGTTTGTTTGTTTCTTATACAGATTATATTTGATATACAGATTATATCTCAAAACTTCGATGACATGCTGGGATAGTGCAGTATTCCTAAAGTATGAAGAATTTATTCGCGCAAGAAGTTCCAAAGTATCAAGAAGGTTTTTTTTTTTTTCTCTCGTTGAGCTGCTAAACCTTTCATATACTCTTAATTTTGCAACTTCTATTAATTGTACCTTAAAATGAAACCCTTCAGAAATTCACTTTTTTGTTAAAATTGCACCCCAATTTTAATCTGATCAAAATTAAATAATAAAAAGATTAATATTTATAGGCCCACACCTCTAGTTTGAGTTAACTAACCCAAAGAAATGGTTAGGCACAACACATTGTACCAATTCTTTTGCAATCTTCATGTTCTTCATTCTTAATCGAACAATAGCAATGCAGATTTCTTTCCTCCTTCAATCTCCTAAGAATTCTCTTGCAACAAAGTTAAAACAGTTCGTACTTCGCTTTAAAGCTTCTTGTCAGAATGTTTCACTGAAATATTTTATAGAGGTCTAGTTTGGTACGAAAATCATTATCAATTTAGATGTTGTTATTAATTGGTATTTGAGCTTCATTTTTTCAATCTGATTTTTGTGAAAAAGTAATGATTAGTTATAAAGCTTATTAGTACATTAGTTCAATATCTACGGCTTTAAAAATCTCAGATTCTAATTTCCCCTAGAGGAAATTAATGAGAGAGATTTGGATGATATTGGTTTAAAATTGTTGTTCATTCTTTGACTCATTTGATTTTTTTTGGTTGACTTTTCAGGAGGAGAGGAAAAGCCAAGCAAATACTTTTATTGAATTGTTGATCTTTAGAGGAATTGGATTTCATTTTTCTGTTTAATTTCTGTTTGACTTTTATAAGCTTTTCTCCAAAAATTATCATGTTCTTGAGGGATTCGTGAGAAAATGGGAATGAAAGAAGCTGTAAAGTGTTTTCATTGGCTTACAATGATTGCGATGAGAGACAATTGAGAAAGTTGAGGGATTAGAGTGGGAAGGAAGTATACCATTCAATCAAGAAAATGTTGGGAAAATTGCAAAAGAATTGGCACCATGTGTTTTTCCGAATCATTTCTTTAGGTTAGTTAACTAAAGTTAGAGGTGTAGGCCTATAAATATTATCTTTGTATGACCAGATTGAAATTGGTGTACAATTTTAACAAAAAAAACAATCATTCTAAGATGCCTGAGGGATAAGGTCATTTTAGGGTATAGTTAATACAAGTTGCAAAGTTCAAAGTATATGAGATGGTTTAGTCTCGATGAGCCTATATGTAATATCAATGGGTCGTTAGTTCAAGTTAACAAGTTATGCCCATAAATAATAAACCAATGGCTTAACCAAACAAGAAAAGGGGCTTTGGATGGTTTGTTGAAAAGCCCAAAATTTTACACCTTTCTGCTTCCCAAATCTAACTTCTGTTGTGTTTGTTACTTAATTTATTGAGTAGGGACAGGTGGTCGGATAGAGTCTAACAAGTTTCAATTGAATTAAAAATAAGGAATTTATACATTGTTCCACTCGCCCCAAAGAGCAAGCAATTATTTAGGATTTATGTGGACCCATAAGTTAGTTGTATTAGATACATTTCATGCAGTATAATACACACTTCACTTGTAATGCAATTCAAATTACAGGGCAAATAGGATATTTAATGCATAAACTTTGAAGCAAATTGGAGACTGAAAATGCCCAATATGACAGAGCAATTGGAGGAAGAAGAAAGAGAAATCTTGAGTAATACTAGTTACTAAAATGGTAAAGACAGCAATTGATAACATTTGAGTGATTGAAATAATTAAAGTCGATTTTGCGTTCTATCGCTTATGCTTTTCGTGTTGATTCATGAGAATTGAATAGGTGATGAAAGAGATTGATTTTAGAAGATGCTGATTTTCATGAGGCTTTTTGTAAATCAAACTAATGTTTAGTTCAATTCTCAAATTCTTTTCTTTTTCATACTTTTATGAAATTAAATTTATATTTTTTTATATATTTATTGTTAGGTGATTATGTTGAGAAGAAAGATAGTGAAATTGTTAGAAGAATAATGATGTTTATTAAAGAGGAGCTCCAGATTAATATAAAGAGATAGATTGGAGCTGTAGATCGAAAGATTAAAGGCTTGAAAGTATCTCAAAATATAACAACTTCTTTTTCTTTTATTAAACTTGAAATAATAATTATTAGAATATACATAGATTGGAGCAGGAGGTGTTTGAGATAGTAAAAACAGCACATAGAACGAAACTGGAGATGGAGGAAGTTTGATGGATTAACATCACTTGTGTTTACACTATCATCCTTCCCACTTCAACTTGTGTTCGGTGCCCACCTTATTAAGAGTCAGATGATGAGACGAACCAAATTGTATATCACTGCCCTTAAAAATGATAAAAGGGTATTATGGTATAATAAATTGCAAAGTTCAAAGTTCATATGGTTCTCACGTAATTAATTCTTACATTAAAAAATTAATTGAGACATGATTAGAGTCTAACCATGTATACTTCTTCTAATTTATTAGGGTTTGAGCGTAGTTTTTTTTTTTTTTCAATAACGGTTGAACCAACAACGCTAAAAATATGCCTTAACATTTGATTTATTTTTAATAGGTTGCCTCTCACATATGTTGTCTGTACATTTCACAAGGGGATTCATCCCCATGATTTAGTCAATGTGCTTGATATGAAAACCTATAACTGCCTTTCTATTATGATGTAATGACTGCAAGAAAAGAAAGAAATGTCACAAATACAGTTGACCAAATTAAGCATTTTGTTCTTTTTTTCAAAAAAAAAAAAAATAACGTGAGCATTGGGCAATTACGTGTTTGTTTTCTGTGAACACGAGCTTCCTAAATCATATTCCAATTCGTTAATCCCTAATTAATGCCAATTGTAGTCATTAGAAGCCACTTTATTTGAACTAGAATCCAGATTCATGTGAATCCAAAGGTCATATTGCTATTGCGTATTCTAGAAGCGATTACATGCGTATTCATGTCGACGGCTCCTTCTCTTTGATTAAAGGTCTCAAATTTGAAATCCAAAGGTCTCGTATTCGCGTATGTGTGTGTACAGTCTCTCGGAAAACAGGAAGTGTATATACTAGTAAAACAGCAACACTGTAATATCAAATCTAACCACCGAAGACAATGGAATCAAGGTATAACCAAACACTTGCCGATGATTTTTGTACTTCAAATTTAAAAAATCTAAACAATGTGGTTTCTCATCTAACAAAGGAAAAAAAAAGACCATCCATTCATTTCTAGAGAAAGAAAAGAAAAATCAATCAAGAAATATTCAGACAAAAAAAATCAATCAATTTCAAGTTTCAAACTAACAAGTATTCCAAAAAAAAAAAAACATATATGCATATAATCTCCGTATATAAATCTATAAACATATGAAAACCTATGCCTGTGGCGGCGGTGGAGGAGGAGGTTGGACCTGAGGAGCAGCTGGTGCATTGCCGCCGCCTCCTCCACCCCCTCCCCCATTGTTCTCCCATGGTCTGACAGTGAACAGTACCACAAACAAGATTATAACCAGCAAAATACTGATAGCATAGCAAGTCCATTTCCGGGTGTTCTTCTGTAAAACTCTGGCCGTATTCAACTGCTGGGCTCCGGTGCGGACATAGGAATTAGCTCTCTGCATATTGCTTTCAATATCATCTAATTGCTCACCTTGAGCTTCCACCAATACTGCCATGTCTAAAAACACTTGGTGTAACTCCTTCAGATTCTTCTCCATTTCCTTCACTGCATCATGCCTCTCTTGTATCTCATTTATTGTATCCAAAATCCTCCCTCTCCCTTGTTCTTGAATTGCTTTCTGGAGAAATGTCTCACTCTCACCTGCAATCCAAATAATTTCATATTTTCAATCAATCTAAAGAGGATCCATCAAATTCCATCATTTGGGTAACTTTTCGACTACACAGCAGGGGCAGCTCTCGCCTAGACAACTGAATTGGTGAAAACATTTTGTCATTCGATCCGTGTTGTGCTTATAGAAAGTGAGTAGACCCACTGAACCATGATTGATTGAAAATAAGTTTAATTTTGAAGCAACTAAATATTAGACTATTATAAATTTAATTTTGCAAAGTTTAATTTAATCAAATTGCATAAATACTCTAATAATTTATCTTATGAAAATAAAACGATATATATATTTATTATTGAATTATATTCATTTGCAATAATTGTTTCAAAAAATTTCAGTTCAATTTTATAAAAAGAATTAAAAAAATTGAATTCTTCCACAAACTTTTTCTCCTAATAGAGCTGTAGAGATCAAAATCGACATCGAAAGTCAACTACAGACCTGTAGAGATCAAGCGATCTAGTGTTCTTTCATCGGGATTTTCACCGGTCACCGTAAAATACCTTCTCTGTACAGTCTCTCTATACTCCGATGATATCTTCTCCCTCAAACTATTAAAACTCTCCATCGAATCCTTCAATTTCTTCCTCAACCCGTTGACCACAGAAGTTCTAGTCCGATCCGATGAAGACCCCGGTCCACAGCCAGGCAGACTCCGATTAGCGGCGTTGGAACGGTCCAGCGCCTCTAACCTGACCTTGATGAGCTTAGCCTTCTTCAACGCTTGTGCAACATCAGCATCCATTCGCGACCTCAAATCCTTGACGGCTTTAGCATTGTGTATAGTCTTGCTCTGTTCATGAGCAGATTGCAGAGACTGGTTGAGTCGCTCTAATTCTTTTAACTCGTCTTTAACAGACTCAACGTCTTCAAAGAACCTATCGAGATTGACGCCACCGGTGGACGGTGTTTCCGACATCTGAATAACGTGATGGTCCGGCGACGCATCTTCGCTACGGAAGCGAGAAAAAGATCCAGAAAATAAATCATTCATTTTCCCGTTCCTTTATTTTCCCTGATAGTTTTTCTTTCCTTTCGTATTCTTTGGTTTCTTTTGCTTTATAATGGATAGAGAGGAGAAGGGGATCTTTCTTGATGGCAGGCTGCTAGATAGAAAGCGGCAGGTGAAGAATGGTCAAATGGGTTGCCAGATTCAACAGAAGGAGGCAAGAGGAGGGAGGAGTCAAATTGGTGACAAGTGGACAGTTTCTTCTTTGCTTATAGTTAAAAAGAAAAATATTTTCCAGGAAAGTGAGATTGGTAACATCTGGGAAAGTGAGGATTTTGGACCGAGTAAAAAGGTTTTAAACGGAATGTTCTTTGGTTGATTTTTTGGTTAGAAATTAGAATTTGGAAAACGCGTCTATTATAGTTGTAGGTGTCGAAAGAATGCTACAATAAAGAATTTTTTTTCCGATGACCATTCTTTACTTAAATATACTAAAAAGAAAGGATTGGAAAATAAATAAATAATATAAAAATTATAATTTTATCTTCATCTTATGTTAAAATTAACTGATTCTTACCTAATAGTTATATAAATTCTAATTTCTTTTATCCAATAGCTACGATGTAATTATTTGATAAGCTTTTTATCAGAAATGATACCAGCCAAAATTAATATTTTTTTACCTACACTAGCTTATTTGAATTTATATTTTACTTAAACTTTATTAATCTCGAAAAATATTATTAATAAAATTATTTAAAAATAGTAATTTTCTATTAGATATCATATTTTAATTAATATCTTTATTTATGTGATACATTAAATTAAAAATAATATATTCACCTTAAAAATAAAAAAAAATTAGTATACATCCAATATATAAAAATGATATATTTAATAGTCATTTTACATTTTAATAGTAAAGACTATTAAGATTTTAGCAAACACCAACATTAATCAATTAATGGATATCAACAACCAATATAAATTATCAGCTAGTATAAACAGCTAAACTAAACGGGACCTTAGCCAATTTTGAATGTGTATATGAAAAAACATAAATATCATTCATATAATACCAAAATTTCTTCGATATATGTAAATAAGATGTGAAAATTTCTTCAAAATATCAAACTCTCTCATTTGGTTTGAGTGAAAAATGTCAAAAAGAATAATTTCATTATATTTTAGTAGGGGTGAGCATTCGATTCGGCCAAATCGACTAATTTAATTCAGTTAAAGAAATTTCAGTTAATAAATCAGTTAAAAAAAAATTATAACTTCAGTTTTCGATTAACCATTAATCAAACCGAATTAACCGATGTCCAAAACTACACATCGTTTTGAGAAAATAAATAATAAAATTTAAAACAATATTTTTTTTTCAGTTATTTAATTCTTGGGCAAGTTCGGTTAATAACCGAATAATTTTAAAGTTCGGTTAAAATCGGTCAGTTAAATGAATTTTTTTTTTCTATAAAGTTTGGTTCGATTAATAACTAAAATTAATTCGGTTAAATTCGGTTGAAGAAAAAAAATTTTGGTTAAAAAATTTTGGTCAAAAAATTATTCAAATTAGCCAAATGCTCACCCATTTTAGACGGAAAAATAGATAATATCATTTTACATCATTATTTTAATTCCTTCCTCTTCTCCGGGCTCCTTTTTCAGCCGGTGGCAGGCGATTTTTTTACACCATCAATGGCCAATCATTAATACGTGCCTTATTTATACACAAGAGGGTTATATCACGAGAAATTCTTCCTTTTCTAATGCATTTTTGTCATAATGCAATATTGAATTTTAAAAACTGGCTTAATAAATTTCATCTACTACTACGGAACTTAGCCGCTGAGTTGCATTTATTAACTTAAATTTCATCTAAACGTACCCAGTAGGAGAGTGAAGCACACGCTCGAAAAGACCTTCAAATTCTATGCAATTGCAGTACAGTATCATTGGCCATTTCAAAATATGAAAACTTAGCTCTTTTTAGATATTTTTCGTTTGTCAGTTGAAATGAAATAATCGCTTGAACCACATTTTGAATTCAAAAATTCCTTAGTACCTCTCTCTTTATGCCAACTAATCTCCTTCGTAGCACAACCCTCTTCTCTATCCCTTGTAAGCCACCAAAGACTTCCTAAAAATAATCATGATCATGGAAACAGGAAAGGGAATGGAGGACCTTACTTACCATTGACGATGACAACAACAATAAAATTAAAAACAATGAGAAGATTGTCTAAATTATTTGACGGATTGTTAATATGGGACCATTAAATTAGTTTTTTAATGACCAAGATCAATTCCGAGTCCTGATTAATGCATTATGCATAATACAGAGTTTCGGAAACCAAATACTAATAAACAAGATTGCTTTCACCACAGAACCGGTTAGTTTGTTAAGATAGCATCTGAAAGAATAACTTGAATCTCCAAAAAGAAAGTCCCAGTAGAACAATTGTTTTAAAGGTTTCATTCCCACTATTATTTCTATGGGACAAAAAGAATGTTCTGTTTCCTGCTTACCTGTGGCATTTTTTCTCAATTCCTATTTTTGTGAAAAAAATAAAAAAATGAAACCAGTGCATTGAAATAATAATTTACAAGGCAAAGGTTACAGGAATTAGTCATACAATGAAAGTACCTGAAACCGTCGCTGCAAAAAGCCGGCCAAATCTCAATCAGATTGGAGAACAGTAAGATAGTATGGATATCCATGGCTTGTTCCCAGTGTCTGTTTTGTCTCTTTTACATTTCCTTGATCATTAACAGGTAGAAGTTTCCAATTCAAAACATAGTTTGACAAATCATATGTGCCGGGCGAGAAAACACAAATCTGAAGAGGAATTTCTGCTGATGACATTGGCTCAAGTTGAACTCTGGTGGAACGCGTGCCAGACCAAATGAATGGCGAGACACTTTCTTGTGATGCCGATTTTGCAATATTGGTTCCAGGTAAATTGGAAGTGACATTAATGTCATCCGATAGAGATAGGTCGTGCCACCCTACTTGATTTCCAGAAGTACCTGTGTTGTCATCCCTTAATTCACCATTGCCACTTGAGGAATCAAGGGTACTAATGCTTACAGATACAACAGAATCTGATGAGTTGTAAAGAGTCATTTTCAAGTTTATTTCACAAAATGAAGCAGAAAAGTTATGATGTCTGGTTCGAGGCCCATCCAACACCCATGATATTGGGCTCGTGCTAGCAGTACTGTACAAGTTAAACAAAAATAATTAGACAGAGAAGATGGGAGAATGACCTCCATAACTATGTAACTAGCATCAAATCCACAATGAAGAGGAAATTTTCAAACTATTTGAAACAAATAATTCCCCAATTTTGAATTTCATGTTTTCATGTTTAGAACAAAAAGAATATATTTTTTTCAATTCTAAAAAAATTCAATTGTAGATTAAATATAAGTAAGAACCAGATGTTTGGACAAACATGCCCTTGACATCATCCTATTCTCTTTTTCTCTCTCTCCCATTTTTCTCTACTTTCAAACAGAATTTTTGTTATGTTTTGGAAGTGAACACATAATTAATTTTTCGTTTTTACCATTTTGTGAATGCATCTTTTTTCCGAAATAAAATAATTATGTAGGAAAGAATTATCTGTTCAATTCAAATCCATGTTTGGTCCAAATTTAAGTTTCACAGAATTCATTCGAATTCCATATTTAAGTTGTGTTAATGAATCTATTTATAAATGGATTCCATCTATGTGTGAACCATTTGTCAAAACAAAGGGTAGGTAGGTATGAGGCTTGCCTGCAGTGACACGCATGATGAGAGAATAGATGAGGTGGATCAGAAGTCCCAGGTTTGATATCACTTTTCACTAGCCTAGAGATCAAAATGAAGTCCACTGTATTTGCCTCGTCCTAATACATGGAAAAACAGAAGGCTCAAAGAATTGATAAAGCATCACGTATAGCACGAAAATAAGCAGACACAATAAGGCCATAGCCCATGGTTAGCCACCATATAATATTGCCCCCTCGCCTTTTTCTATCGGTCAGAATATCATACTCAAATATAAAAAATTTCTACTTTTGACTTTATTCAACAATAACAGTTATGGCAAATATCAAATGGTAATTTAAAGTTCGAATATTCAGGTGAGCAAAGGAGGTGGTAAAAGTGATTATGATAGCAAGGAAGGCAATAATATAGAACCACATTCAATATTACGATAGAAATTACCAACCTGATTAGAAGTTCCATGTTGCAGTCTTTCACAATAATGAAAATTAGCCAAAGGTGACCTTGATATGTCAAAAAGTGTATCTTTGAAACCCTCAGGAGTCAACCTTACATCACTTCCAGAGAAAGAGGAAAGAAGCAAGAGTCTTTCTTCAGCAGTTAATGATTTCCTACGGCTCTGAAATCAAAGAAAAATATGCAAAAATGTTAGCATGATATGCTGGACTTTAAAATGTCTGTGCAGATGGACTTCCAGAGATACATATACAATTAAGATGGTGCAAAGATAGGGCTGCGAACTGAGCCGTTCATGACTGCCTTTATGACTAGGCCAGACAATGGCTAGTTTAAATCATTTGTCTACACTAGTTTTTTTATGACATGTGCTGCACATTGACATTGCTCGTTATTTACTCATTGTTTATACTTGTTTACTTTTGTCACAATATATAAGTATTGATCATAATTTTCTTCTTATTTAATCTTTATAATATGATTAAAACATGCATCCATATTAAGAATAAGATAAATTCAATGACCACAGATCAACAGTTAAATAAATATTAATTTTTTTATCAACCTTAAGAAACACGTAATCCAATCAAAATAAAGTAAAATTAAAAATGTAAAACTCATATTTAATGATGTCTATTTATTGATTTATAATGTTTACATCAATATTTAATGATATATAATTAATATGATAAAATTTCAAAAGACATTATTAGGGCAAATTAATTTTCAAACTTAAAACAATATATTATGTGTGTGTGCATGCACATGGGTATTCATTTATCTATATATATTCATTTAAAAATTAATTTTTAAAAAGATATATCCAATCAAATTGTAGGAAAAAAAAAACCTACACACAATGTGTGTGTGTGCACGCGCATATGTTTAAAAATAAACTAAAAAGAAAAAAATTTTCAAAGTCATTTTTATATTTATATGTCTATTAAAAAATAAAATTTTTAGAAAAAATACATCCAATCAAATTGTAAAAACAAAAACAGAGAAAATAAAACATCTAAAACTCTTTGTTATTTTACTTAAATTTTTTAATTGACCATAACTAAGGATGTCTTTAATATCACTAAGGATAATTTTGAGAAAAAGCTCATTTAGGCTCAACCACTAATAAATTCTCAATTTTATAGTTTGTACTTGGAACATAAAAAAAACTTAAAAATTACATATTTTCCCAATAAAGTACTAAGTACAAGTTTTGCTATGTTTAAAATTTCAATTATGTAATAATTGTGTTTGCGAATTTAATTTATTGAGAAAGACCATAGGCTTCATTTGGGCTTGTTTAGACTACCAAGCAATATAAAAAATAATCGCACTTGCTCAGGTTGGCTCATTCAAAATGAGCCTCCAGCACTCATTTCATGAACAAACCAGCTTTAACTAGCTAGAACTCAACCCACTTGCAACCTATGCATTAGGGTCAACAGAGCCATAAGAAAATAGAAAATGGAAAAAATTAGCATGTTTGCCTCCAAGACCTGGAAGGTGGAAAAAAGGGTAAAGAGGAATCATTTCACCAACCTTGATCATGAAGAAGCAAGATAATGCTTGACCAGCAATTAAAGATTCTGAAGGAAAAATGGAATCAACAGGTTGAAGCAATGAAATTTCCCACTGGCATCCAACAGATGTTAACTGATTGACCTGGAAACTTTCCGAACTAGTTTTGTTGACGACATCCATACGCACAAGAAACTCTTGCAATCTTGCTGGACAAGGACTTACTGTAAAGGACACATCTAATGACGGTAATACCTATTAAAAACAAATTTAACAAATTAGCATTAATATGATCAGAAATTTTTATCGACAAGTGCATCGCCAACTCAACAATATTTCATTCTTGACAAAGGAAAAGGAAGGAAAAGAAAAAAGTAAGAATCAAACTCAAGATAATTATCTTCACAGTAAAATATATGCTTTTTTTAATTCAGAAAAGCATTTTTATCTTATCACAAGTAAAAGAAACTATTCAGAATTAGCATTCAGTCCCAAAAGCAGCCCACATGTTATTATTGGTATTTCATATGGTAACAGGTGGTTTTTACAATAAGAAACAAGAAAAAAGAAATTTAATAAAAAATCTAACATATTTTACTATGCACCTGCAAATTGTACTGCATTCGTAGAGAGCGGTATCTCATGATGCTCGATGCATCCCCCATCTCATAGTATATAACTATATACAAGGAAATATTTCCAGGATCAGCAGCTCGAAGCCAAAGAGGCCACAATAGAGGTCTTTCCCTTTCTATTGAGATATCCTGAAATACCAAGTAAATGTAAGGCATACAGTTAAAGGTGGCCTTAAATTAATTTGATGATTATTGCCAAAAGACAATGCAGATGGCAAACTGCCAAACGGACCTCTGGAAATAGAAAAACACCATGAGACACTTTCTTGGAATCAGCTGGTACTCCATTTTGTTCAGTACTTGTTTTCTTTTCCAAGCAATCAGGAAGTTCTAGGTTTAAATCTTCATGATTCCCAATATTAAGGAATCTAGGATCGCTAATCTTCATTTTCAGATTCTGCCGGAATTTAAGAAACCATACAATAAATTTAAAGAAACAATAATATATGCATCTTACAGAAAACAGGAGGGAAAAAACATGCTTGCATATGTGGAAAAAGAAAACCCAGCATCCACCTAGGTAAGCTGAACTCTGTCCTAAGAAATAGATTAATTTTCTCCCAGGCTTTCAGCTTGAGCAACATTACCAAACACAAGAATAAGAGAATCACAATCATGAGAATGATGGCTGAAAAGGTCAACCTGATTTTTCCCCATGGAAACAAGAAGTTCCACTACATTACCCAATTCAGAGAAGATAAACACAAGATACTATTAACTGATAACAAATTACTATTAGATTGCCTGTAAAAAGCATACCTTTACAGAAAACTCTGATTGGTTCGTTAACTCTAAGACAACATGTCGCAAATCTCCTGCATATGCTTTCTCAGGCAGAGAACGTATGAAGCCCTCCAACTTGGGTAGATTCTGAACATGAACAAAAATAGACTAAGGAAGGAAAAGTCGAACAAACTTATCTGCAAAGCAAATTCAACAGAACAAGCAATGTGAGGGGCAGATGGTGTTTTCTAACACCTTGATCACTATAAATTTCAGGTCATGACTAAGGGAATGCTTAGCCTTCCTCCTTCCTTTTGCATTATTTTTCCTCTTCACAACATTGGCCTCTAAGTTGTAATAACCAACCAATGAACCTGATAATTTCCATCTAATTCCTACAATTTTTAGATTGCCTTCCACTTTGGGAGTAACCATTAGTTGCACCTGAAAAGGCAAAATAGGTTAGAAATAAACCAGAACTTCCTGAGATAATATAAACTGGCAAACAAGGTATCTTAATAGAATATTGCTAAGGAAGTTAAATCTCAACATCAACAAATGTAACTAAAAAATACTTCAAATCCAGCAAACTCTACTCAAATTTCTAGCTCCACTAGGACAAAGCATGAGGATAAGATTTAACTTATACAATGGCACAAAAGTCAATCTCCATTTAATGAAATCTCGCCCCATTAAGTTAAGGTATATTAGTCATTTACTTGAGTTTCTTCCATTTATATAGTGAAGACAGCAAAAACAAATTCAACAATGACCCAAGCTAGCAAATCACATTATGAAAAATTCCAAAACAGTAATAAGCAGCTAGCCTCAGAGAGGAAAGAGATGCTTGTAAACTTATTTTCCCTAGGAAGCACTTACTGAATTGGTTTCATTCCCTCCCAATGTGAAGTCAACCTCTGACAGAGTAAATAAAGAAGTGTCTGGTTTCATATCCCTACAGTCATCAAGTGAACATCTAAATTAACAGTTGTCAAGGTGAGAGAAGAATCTGTAAACATTATAAGAGAATGCTTAAACAATTATTTAGGAAAAAAGTCATTAAATGTTCACATGCATACCCCAACTTTTTATAGTCTTCGTCATTCCAGAGTTCAGTGGCTGAGCTGCTTACACCTGCATTAGCAATAGAATATTAATCACCCAACTGCACAGAATTAGCTTACACCCAAATCAACAAAAGGAAGACAGGAACAGCAAAGAGAATTGCAGACAGCTGGCAGTTACCAGATTTCAACTCATCTGACCCTGAAAGCTCACATATCAAGGAAACACCAGATAAGGAAATAGGTACTTTCAAGGGGTTCTCAAACTTGATATCCACCTTTATTGCTTCTGCAAACAAGACCAAAAAAGTACCAGTATTAGTGCTGCAACTGGTTAAGGCCCTTTTGCCCCCTGGACACATGCTATGCACACACAAGGCTCCAGCAACATTCATTTCATGCTTTCATAACTATGATATTCATGACGCTAAGTGCTTGTTTGTGGTCTGCTTAGTCATTTGGTGTATATATGAAACAAGTTTTTGCTGTAGTTAGTAGCCAGTAAAAGTTCAATAAACATAATAAGTCCCAACTCCCAAATAAGCAGAGCTACATAGGTCTTTTTGCAACTTTTATTTATCTCTCTAGAAATGGTTTTTTTTTCATTAGAAAAAAAAAGAGCCCTCCTAGATGAAACTTATTATCAGAAGTCAACAAAATAGAAGTTCTGCTGCAGTACATTACAAGAAAAACTCTTAGCAAGTGAGCTAATCATGAAGGGACATACAAAAAGAACTACTCAAAATATATATGAACCAACCAAAAACTAAGAACTTTATACAAAAATACTATCACCTTCATACCTCCAGCCACACAAATGTTAGATTCCTTATATTTTTTTGGCAGAAGCTTTGATTGTAAGTCCAACCAGTTAGTCCTGGCAGTGGACAATGAAGGAATCATGTCCTCCTCTAATGAACGCCACAAACTTTCTCTAACAGTAACCTGGAATGTTTTGACATGAAACAGTAGCATCAACCACAAGGTAATCTTCTAGTCAGATCGTCCTTCAGTACTGAAGATTGCAATAAAGATCACAATCAACAGAATTTATAACAAAAGTACATAATGTTTGATGTACAAAGTTATATTTTACAAAGTGCAGCAGCTAAATAATCATTCACATCATCCTAATTTGAACAATGGGGACATTCATGTTTCACTTTGTTCAATTGGACGCAAATATTCTATCTTTTTACCAATTAAGCCCTCCTGAGAATAAATTTATATACTGCTGACAAGTCAAAATAGTATTATTTTATTCTTTTAAATATTTTATCACTTTAATAAATCTTCTAAAAATTTTCATTAACTTAATGCTACGTTAAAAAACCTCATTCTAAAACAGCAAACCCTAGCCGACAACCCATACTTCATTCCTTGCATCCTCGCCTCCTTCCTTTTTTGAAGATATTATAATAGGCAAATTCTTATTGCCATCATTTGCTACCATTTTCTACATCAGAGGCAAAAGACAACTAAATGCATCAAAGTGGCTGGATCCAAAAGACTTCAAGTGGTGAACAGCTTTCAATAATTTATAACAGCGCACTTCATGTCCTGGGAACCTAGTGCAGAATGTAGATGTTGAAGTAGAGGCATCAAGTTGCCCAAAAAAGAGATACCATTACTAGATGTGAGTCCCAACCACCATGGATGTGACAAAGGACAACTCAAAACAGAAATGCCATAACCATTAAAATAATAACAAAACAAAACAAAATGGATAAATCAATTCTCTTCAAGCAAATAGATTTTCTTCAATAACCACAACAACTCAGAGAAGAATGCCCAAAGGCCATTGATTCCCTAGGCTTTCTTCTTCACCCTCAAATATTTCATTTAATTTTTTAACTCTTATTTTGGCAATGTAACTGTAAGAGGGAATTAGGGAATTTTTGGCAGAAGATACAAAGATCGAAGATTAGAGAATGAAGAGTATTGTGTTTGGTTAGTGAGAGTTTGTGATAAAATTAGGAGAGGATTCGAGAGATTAAAGAATTTAGTGAGAGAATGAACTTTTGTATTGTTTATAAATTTTAAAATATTAAAATACTTATTAAAATAGTAAACAAATATTTATAATATTTTTTAATCTTGTTGGCAGCATATATATTTTCTCACAAGGGCATAATTGATTGAACAATAAATCATTAATATATAACTGAACAAAATTGAGCACGAATGGCCCAATTGCGTATTTTACTATAGTATATGGACTTCTAGATGCACCTGCCCAACTAAACATTGAAACTAGTATACATCACAGGACATGCGCCGGCATCATGAGTCTATAGATGCATAATGATCAGAAGCAAAGACATACCCAAAAGCCTCCTGGCAACTACCTATAATTGTTAATGCTAATCAATTAGTTAATTAATGTATGGAGCCCATGTAGAGGATCAATTGGCAGAAAGCTATGCTTTAATTCCTTTGTAATGATAATAACATATAATATTATGTTTCTTATTTACCTACCATTTCAAAAAACAAATCATCAACAAATTATGCTTTGTATATACCACTGTTCTAATTAAATTAAATGTATTTCTTGCAGATGTTTGAATTTACTGCAATAACTTACAAAATTTAAAAAATGTTGGCTAGAGTATAAGAATTGGACATCGTTCAGGATAAGCTTTTACCATTTTGGCCTGTATTCCTGTTTATGTCAGCAAGCATGCATCTTTCTTTGAACATGCATAGTTGCATGTGCATGTTCATGTGCATCTCTCTTATGTATGAATGGTGTGAGCAAAACAATTTAATTATATCTAAAGAAAGAGAAAGAACAGAAATACAAAGAATAACAATCTTCAGCTTTATAACTATAAGTGAAAAATTAAGTTTCATATAAGCAATACATAAAATTCAACTTACTACTGCAGGTGATGCATAGGTTCGATGATCTTCAAAAACAACCTTGAGTGATGAGATATTTATAACAGGCAACTGAAGTCTTAACACCTCAAATGTTTTCCCCGATTTCTACAATATCCAAGAATATGACAGTCAAGTTCAGAAGTGATGTAAGATGCTAAGATTAACAGGTCTGCATCATC
This sequence comes from Jatropha multifida, assembly GCA_948099535.1. Classification (NCBI taxonomy): domain Eukaryota; kingdom Viridiplantae; phylum Streptophyta; class Magnoliopsida; order Malpighiales; family Euphorbiaceae; genus Jatropha; species Jatropha multifida. The sequence goes on along the minus strand of CANUEX010045091.1, from coordinate 11,803 downwards.
AAGACAGAACCAATACCCAACTCAACTAAGCCTAAAATAAAGCACCAAATAGCAATAAAAAATTTAAGCTTCAATGGGAGATTCTAAGTACCATGCTCTAGCTTTGTAATAAGAGGACAATAACAACTAAGCCTTAATTCCAAACTAGTCTGCAGTACTATGTCAAGAAACTAGCTTTCTAATAAGATGCAAACTCTCGAAAGGGTTCTCTTCTCAGTACAGACAATAGTTGCTATATGCTTAGAAGACTTGTACACTAAGAGGGCGTTTAGTTCAAGTGATTCATGCAGCTCATATCTTATTCATATCCAACAGCTAGGTCGTAGGTGTTTGATAAGCCTTTTTAATCGGCAACTGATAGCTAATGAAAGTCTCAATCAGTTGTTGATTCCACCAACTACATTTTGAAGTTTTTTCATATCAACTGGTAGCTCATTTGTATTTACATTTCATTTGGACTTCATTAATCTCATAAAAATAATTTCTAATAAAATTATTCTTTCTCAAATATTTAATTGATGTGTGTGTGTCATAGTAATTAAAAGCGCAAGGCGCAAAGGGTTGTTAGAGCCTAGGTGCTAGCCCCCAGGCGAAGCACGTGCCTGAGTGAAGTGAAGAAAAAAATAAAATAAAATACATAAATCTGAAAAACATATTTTAAGATATCAATAAAAAAATAAAAAAGTAGAAAACATGTAAAGTAACACACATAAATCAGAAAAAAAGGCAACATGGCAAGTTATAATCTAAGATATTAAAGTCAAGACAGAAAAGAGTATAATCAAAAAAATGAAAAAAAGAAAAGAGAAGTAAACATAGAAAGCAAAATTGAAAGAGTTATATATGGATAGAATGGGGCTGAAGACTAAATTGCAAGAGGTGAGTGGTAGATGAAGGAGTGGAACTTGGATCACAAAGCACAGCACAGGTTTTTGTATCGCATTTTATTTCTTTTACATTTATTTATTTATTTTGTGTAAGCTAATATTGGCTAGATAGCTTTATATTGGAAAAAAATAAAACTAGGTGACTTGTTCTGGAAAACATAAAATAGAAAGGCACACCTTTCTTGAGCCTTAGGCACAAAAAAGGTGCACACCTCCACCCAGAGGCGATAGCCTGAGTGAAGTCACCCGCCTCAACACTGTTGAGGCACAAGCCCTTGAGCCTTAAGTAAGGAGTGCCCCAATAAATATGGGGTGTCTGTGCGCTGTGTGTGCATTATACATCATAGTATGTATATATATGTGCATTATACATCATATTATGTAAAAACAATTATACCCTTACTAGATATTTTACATTTTAACAGAAACAATATTCATTAGTTAACCGCTACTAGTCACTAGCTATTAGCAACCGTTATCAACTACGAGCTAATATGAACAACTAAACCAAATGGGCCGGAAATTAATTTACTGAATTTCTCTACATGGAAGGCACTGAAACCATGTCACGTAGGAAAAACTGATGTATTAATTAATATTCCAAAATCAAGAAGCCAACAGCAGTATCAATAAGAGAAGTTCTGCATTACAGTCAAACAAGATATAAACAAACTGTCACTAAATGGGAATGCACAGTGGCCATAATTATCGTGGGAAAATATAGTGCAAATTAGAGTTATCAAAGTCCCCATTCAGAAATTAAGGTAAATTCTGAGGTACTCAACCAGCAACCTACTTGTATAAAAATATATTAGATTATCTGGGTCAAAGAAGTTCCACATGAATCCAGGCTCAATTGCATGGAAATGTGGAAAAAAAGGGTTACACCCCAAGAGTCCAAAGAACCCTATAAATTGCTTTCCCTAACATATCTAACAAGCATGACAATGAGAATTTGCAAGTACCTGAACAATTTGAAGAAACTCTTTGAGGAATAGCTCCTGTGTTGTCTTGGACTGATGGCTACAGGCCAGGACTTCCATCATATGACTGGCAGCCACATCATACAGTCTAAGAAAAGCATACCATCTACATTATGCAACAATCCTACTATCAGTACTCTAAAAATCTTCCACATTATAAATTTTGTAGTGCCAATGTGTGAATCATGCAAATACAACAGCATCAAGTCAAATAACTTACTGTCCAATATGGAAATAAACATGATCTTTGATGTAGCTCCAAGTAGTTCCTTTGTAAACAGAGATAGCACTTCTATATGTACGAATTGCATGTTTAACCTAAAGAAGATGAACCAATGAAGCAAAAATTATTTTCAGAAGAAGCAATATATCACAGGCCATATGTAGAATTTTTCATAAATAGGTACCTGGTCACATTTTTTATAACGATCACCAGAAAGAACAAGATGAAATCCATACTTGTGTAACATGGGTGGCTGAGACAACAAGTAGCAATAAGATGCTTGCTCAAGCATAACAGCCGAATGTAGCATCTCCTGAGAAGAAAAATTTTGTTAATAACACAAAATAAGTACCACTATTGATTTGTAAGATAATATTGGACTCACCTCACTGCTGATGCGGAAGTAAACTGTGGCAGCCTCTTTGTATTGATCTCTTGTCTTTAACATTTCCACCCACCAAAGACCACAGCGTGTAGCATTTTGCTGAGCAGATGGCCCAATTTTCTGTACGCATACCAGACGCAATGTAATTAAACAAAGTTGAAAACAGCATTCTAGAGTTGACTAACCAAAACAATGATATATCATGAATTAACAACAAAGTGAGAAAGAGCTATACATACTAAATAAGTAGTAAATGCATTCTCCATGCAATATTCAGCTTCCTTTCTGGACTGATCCAACATAAAGTATGTAAGGCCCATCATTTCCTGCACGAACAAAAAGAAGAATACAGATAGTTAACAGGAGACCAAGTAACGCAGAAACGGAAATGGGAAATGGATAAAACAACAAAAAAATGACAACCAAGCCTTAACCCTAAACTAGTTGGGGTGACTATATGAATACTTTGTTTCAAATATCTGCCCTGATCAGATTGGGAAATGGGAAAAGGAAAAGGATATGAAATGGAAATGCGGAAAACATGTAAATATAACAAATATTCGGGCATTTTATAAATATCAAAAATTTCATATAAACCATTGTTAACCATCATTGTTTTCCAATTTGACATTATTTTCCAGTTTGATAACCTAATAAAGCATTATAAACTAATTAATTAAAGCCCCAAACAAATAACCTAACTAAAGCATTATAAATAAATAAATAAACTAAGGCAATGTTTATTGCCGATTTGGGCCAAATGCCCATCCAAGATGCATAAAGCCACAAAAAGCACAGCAGCAGCAACCACCAACAGTAAATGAAAGAAAGACAACAGCATCACCAACATGGCATCGGCGACATAGAGAAGAAGGCAAGTACGCAAGAAAGCCTAGTCCTGGGATGAAGCAATTTAGAGAGAGAGAAAGAGAGAACAAGATGTGTCACCATTGATGGTGCATCCCATTCGTCCTGCAGTAGTCGCTAAGAGAGAGATCACCAGGTTCTCACTTTCTTTTTTTGGAGAAGTTGTCATTTATTCTTGAAGGCTCGATGGAAAGTGTTGAAAAATGGATTTTTTAAAACAAGCTAGAAACACATTTCCATTTTTGGGAAAGTTACAAAAATGGCTTCAAGAAGTTTTGGATCCATGTTGTACACTTCAATTTGGAAACAGGAAATGCAACCTAAGTGGTGTTTCCATGCAACATAGCCAGGAGAGGATTAGATAAGTTTTCAGTCTCAAGCTAGAGTGGGGAGAGTAAAACAATGAACTCCAGGAAGGTAGGCAAAATAGAACATTAACAATTAATCACTTTTTATCTTCCAGACAAAGTATTTTGAACATGCACAAGGTTTATAAATAAAGTTTCTTTTGTACACACGTCCCTAAACCAAAAAAGTAAAAATAAAAAAATCAACAGGCAACGCTTCTAGTCTTTTCTTTTATCGAATAAAAAATTACATCGTTTGTAGAAAGCCAAAACCCACACTGTACGGAGCAAACATAATGTACCGCACGTAGTGTTGGTAAAACCAACCATAAAAAGAAAGTGCCACTTCCCTAACAGGTCCAACAACAATGTTTTGCACAAATATTGCCTAAAACAAGTTCGGATTGACCAGGTTTTCTATTTATTATATAGCACATGATATTTTACAAAACAAAATACAGTCTTGTATGAGAAACATGGAGGAAGAACAGAGAGAGCAGAAAAATGAAGAAAGCTACTCCATGTTCAATGAAACCAAAATAAATCATTTAGAACTGTTCAAATTCTCATTCACTCGCAAATAACAGACTGGCTATCAAACTGACCAAATAAGAGGATTAAAGAAAAAATAATTGAAATTTACCTGGACACCAGCATATCGCTTCCAAGCCTTATCAAGCTTATAATCTGTGGAAATAAGCCTATAGTTTGACAATGCAAGTTCATAATCTCGTAGCATGAAAGCAAAGTCACCCAGAACTCTAATCTGAGACTCAATAGAACTGAAGGTATACCTTGAAAAAAAAAAAAAAAGGTAAATTAGAAAAAGTAAAGTAAGAAGGGAAGACAGGACACAACATCATAATTTAAAAAAAAAAATATCTGTAGAACATACATGGGGCCATTGGCTGAATCTGGTGTGTCCTCTTTCCCTTTTCTCCACCATAAGTTTTTAATTTGGTTTCTAAAACCTTTCCTTGTAGCAGATACCTAATCGATTGGATATAACTTAAAAAAAAATGGAAAGACAGAAAAGGAAAATGGAAAAAGAAAAGAGGAGGTAATGCACTAGAAAGAACTAGAATCTCCTAAATCCTCACAAATCCAAAAAAGAAAATTTAGAGATTCAATACCTGCTGATTGAGCACACGGACTTTCTGCTCCATATAAGGGATGACATGTTTAGATGATAATTCTTGCATCAAATCCTTTATCTGCACCAATTTGTACAAATTGATACTTGATTAAGTATCTACAGAAATTATCATTCCAATTTGTTTAAGGGAAAAAAAAAACAAAAAGTAACATTAGCTAACGAAAATGAAAGCAAATTACCTCATTAACATCATCAATATTAAGGAAACAACCAAGATGCTGATTTGGAGAAGCGACAGATTTCTGTCACGTGAATAAACAAGACAACAGTCTTAATCTTATTCATTTTGTCCAACAATTCAAACCAAAGATTATATATCAGATGGAGTTATCGTTAAAAATAGAATGAATATTTAAAGGTAGCTTACACAAGAAGCCCACAAGTTTTCTTGATGCTCTATTGGCCCATCTTGAGAAGAATTAATGCAAAGCACACGGCAGTCATTTGAACCAAATGTATGTTTCATCTCTGCTAGAAGTTTTGCTGCCCTGCAAGCAGAGAAATAAGATACAAAGGCCAATCGCACCACATTCATGCCATATAGACTTATCTCAAACAATGAAGTTCTATAACCTAAAAGGATGAAAGACAGAAAAAATTACCCAAAGTAAATACAGAACAGAATAGAGAAAATAGCTAAATCAAAGTTTGAATATTACAAACAGATAGCACATGAAAATTATTTTCCTTTACTTCTCCTTTTATGAGAAGACTAGGTAAAACGGGTACTTTTCTAGAACCCACCACTGTAGTTCCAATCTTCACAGTATCATGAAAGACATAAGCAGATAAAAATGTATAAACGCCACCTCGTACAAAATAAACTAAGCAAAAAAATAGCTACTTATGTGTCTAGATATTTTGCTTTCAGAAAAGGGACAAATGCAACAAAAACGCAATTACAGAGTCTATGAAGAATAAGAAGAGAATTTTTAATGCAACAAGGAAGAAGGTTACTAACAAAAAAGCCACCCACTGGACATTGGCTACAGAACAAACATAGCTTGTCTCAAAGAGTCTTTGTTATGTCTTATACTGATTGACTGATCTGGAACTATTGGTTTCTTTATTATTTGTGTGAAGAAATGCACCATGCTATTTCAAATGTTGGCAGCATAAAGAGGGTTGTCAGGTAAGGGCCTACTTAAGAATTACTCCCACTCCCACTCTCCCCCCCCCCCCCCCCCCAACAAAAAATAATAATAAGAAGAAGAAGAAGAAGAAGAACCTCCTTCAGTTCTTGTATACTTTATTTGCACTTGGGATCAACAATGTTATCCTACTTCTTAAATGAATTTATTAAACATCAAAGGATAATTGAAACCTCAAGGTTTTCAAATTTTCCATTCCCATCCAAGAAACCAAGTACAATTATAAATACCAAGAATTTCTAACCTGCAAAATAAAAAAAAAATCTATATATATCTATATATATATATATATATATATATACACACACACATATATACATACATATATATACTCCTTTGCTAATTTTTAACTCAACATAAATATAAATTCCCAACCTTCTACCAAATTAATTCTATTCTTCTTTTCCAAGGCATCAAAATACTTAATCTCACAAATATGTTTACCTCACAGCCAATTTAGCTTCCTTTCGTAGCAAATTGTTTTGTTTTGATATTTTCTCCCTAATCGAATAGCTTAGCCAATCTACTGTAGATATCCTTTCAGTGCATAATATAGAAACCACTTCCCTTTTCCTTTCTTTTTCTTTTTAATTCCTTTCAGAGCCTGCAATCCATTTTCTACCATTTCTACTCGTGCTCACTGCCTCCCTTTCTCATTGAGCCCACATGACAATGAAACACTGAAGTGAACCAGGAAACTTTACATGAATATAGCAGCATAGGCATCTTTTTTTTACATGTTTCCATCGTATTTAATCTACCATATGCTTCTTCCTTCAAGCCCCAACATCTCCTTCTTTGTTTCATAACTTGAATCATCTTTCACCAATGTTTATGAATACAGCTAACTAGTAATCTATGTTCCATTATAAATAATTCTTCCTCAAAACCATGCAGAAATTACACACTGATCCTTTATCCCCATAAACAGAAAGAATAATTGAATAAGGGAAAGATAGCAACATAGTTGATCCTCTAGCTAAGTTGCCACTTCTATCAAATGTAATGCAATTATATTGCCATTATTATAGAAACATGGCGCTTAAAACATAACAAGAATCAAAACATAAAAACAACAAAAATACAGCCATACTTCTCTGAGGAGCCATCTTGATTATCATGCACCAATAGATAATGTTTTAAAATCTTTGGGTCCATGGCACCATCATTAAGAAGAGACGGCAACTTGTTAGTATTGAAAAGGTCAACAAATCTATTGATAGGTTGTTCATCCTTTGAAGAAACAACCAAAAGACCTGCAAATTAATTTTAAAAATTAACATAAAATCACATCCAAAAAGGATATCTACATTTGAAAAAAAAAATCTTTCCAGGAATAAAATGGACCAAATTTATTGAGCTTAACGAAATAAGAAGTGAAAAAGCAACAAATATTACAACTTCCCAATAATTTTTGAAAGCTTACATGCCACAGGGTGATCAAAAGCTTCATGATCTGAAAAGGACACAGTGCGCACAAGCTCTTTATTAAAAAATTCAAACCATGATGGTAGAACTTCAGATCCAGTGCCTGCACAAGAGCAATGAAATGTATTTACGTATACTAATCCTCCAAGCTCAAATCTACAGTAAAGAGTTTATTAGCATTATGAAGCTCAAAAACATTTTTACTAAAAAAAAAAATACTAAAGACATGAGACGGCTATTTTAAACTATGTTGCACAGAAACGTGGCAGTGTGGAAACACATAAATGGACACAGGAAAAGGTATTTTTAAAAATATAGGAAACAAAAACGTGGCAAATGTGTAAATATGAAAAATATAGGGTTATATTTATAAATGTAAAAAAAATAAATTACTATAAATCATTAAATATATTCAACAACAAGTTAAGTTCAATCAACATTTAATCATATCCAAAAGAACTGTAAGTTCCATACTCATAAAAAACACATGTTTTGTGAATTTGTATTTATTTATGTATTTATTTTAATCAGAGAAATGAGTTTTTAAAAGTTTCCAGTTTACGGAAACGTATTTACGAGAGGGGAAGCATATTTCCAAATTACTCAATTTATGGAAACAGCCCGGAAACGGTCCCGAAATGTTTCCGAGGAGTTTCTAAGTATTTCCGCGCAGAAAACATTTCCAAAACAAAATGCAGAAACGGTAGCCAAATAAGGTTTCCGTGTACTATAGGTTTTCAAGAAACAAACTATTTAGATCAGCATCATCAAATATCTCTAAAAAAGACAAACAGCTAGTGGTGTATATTTACTAGAACAGGTATAGAGCACAACTCAGTTTCCAAGAGGAAAAATAGGGTTATAAATAATTATTAAAAGATGCTTGTATGATATATTTCCATCCATTAGAAGAGCCAAAAAATTAAAAAAATTAAAAAAAAAACAGCTTACTAGCTAGTATATTCCCAATAGGAGGTGGGTCTGAGCACAATTCAGAATGATCTATCTCCCCAGCTTGGGTAATAACCTGCTTTAGTCTCTCCTTTGCTACCTAGTTGAACCAAAAATATTATCCAGATATAACCAATAACACTCAAAAGAAAATTTCACTGCCATATGTGTTCGCAGATCAACATATAATAGCAGGGCTGCATGTTTTGCTAACGTGATAATAAACAGACAATTCTTCCTACATTTCCCAGGACATGGAAATCCTTCTTGACCAAATACAAAATTCCTACATTAACAAATTGACAAAAAGAAAAGAAGCTAAAATTTCCACACTAATAGTTCATGTGATTGGTTTTACCATTACCCTCAACCAAATCAAACCAGTAGGTATCTTGTGTATGGTAAAGGTACACATTTAAAAAAGAAGAATCGTTCTAAGAAATAAGGGAAGGATATCAAAACAAAACTAATAAAATAAGATAACTTGCTAAAATTTCTACAAGAAACACTAAAAATTTAAATTCCAATTCACAGATTACATATAATATCAGCAAACAAAACATAGTATTTACCTCCAGATTTGGCTGCCGAACATCTGCCTCGTAAAACAACCTCAGCTTGAACTTCTGTAGCCTGTAGGGTTGATCACTCGACGTCCGTACAGGGACTGTATTAAAATCGGAACAAGCAACACCTCAATTTCCAGTACAATTCACCGCAAAACTCCAATTACAACATATAAACACCTATACAAACACAAATTTGTAGTGTATTGAAAAAGAAGAGAGGCTAACCGTCGATGTTACTGAAGTTGCAGAAAGGACTGAGCATATCTATAAAGGAGAGACCGTTTTTGAGGCAGGCCTCTTCTACAAGAGGCGTACGGAGAACCATGACCACCGGAGTGATTTCCTCCAGTAACATTTTGCCTAGCGGCGTTGTAACTGGATCCATCCTTTACAGCTGCCGAGTTACCCGACACACTCACTGCGTCAACTCGTCTTGTAGGGTATTTGCTTGATTGGATCTCTCTCCCTCCGCTGCTAACGGCAAAGACTGAAACGGGAGAGATATTCTTCAGTCGTTAAAAGGACGGGTTACCGACAAGCGTATCGAGAAATGGTTGTGGCCCGTTTTGTTTTTTAAATCAGGGCAGTGCAAAGGAACCCAACTTTAACTCCAAGTAAAAAATTATGGATGATTTGATTATTAATACAAATTAAATAGAAATAAAGTTAAATTTAGCCCTTAAATTTGTTAAATTTAAACAAAATCAATAAGATCCAATTTAATCGAACTTTTTAATGCTTTAAATAGAAGTTTAAAATACATAAAAATATCATTTGTTCTAATATAGTTTATAAAAGCATGTAATGTAATTTTTATCTGCTAAATATAAGAAATGCATAAATTTTATATATAATAATCTAGTAACATTTGTCAATTTTAAAATATTTAAATTAATATATATTTTATAAACTCAAAACTAGGGTCAAAATATATATTTCATATTTTCTCTATTTTATATTTAATTATTTTCTTTAATAAATTATACCATTCAACTCTAATTATAGTTTTAATAAATATTTATATAATAATTTTCACATTGTACATATATTGAATAATTAGTACATAAGAGTCCGTTTAGAATAAATGAATTTCATAAATTCTATGTAATTCATTTAGAAATTCATATTTTCTCTTTTGAAATGAAAAAAAATAAATTTCAATTTTAGAAATTTAATTTCATGAAATTAAATATAACTACATCAAATTCTACAAAAATTGGTGAAATTTCCAAAAGAATTCCACAAAACTAAACACTCTAATTTTTTCGACAAAACTACCATATTCTTCTATAAATTCAATTTTTTAATTTTTTTTTACTTATTTAATTTATTTATTTTATCAAACTTAATCATAATAATAAAATATTAAATTTTATTTGACAAAACTACCCTTTATAGACTGAAGTATTTCCTTTTTTTTTCCTTATTTTTTTTAACTTCATAATTATTAGTGCGAAAATATTGTTTTTATCTCATGCACTAATGTTTCCAAATATAATTAACAACAATAATAATTTTTTCAAATATTTTTGTAGTTTTTAAATTAATTAGTTAATTGAATAAGAGATCTTACTAGTATTTTGAGAACCGGACCGGTCAGTAAACCGGTGAAGGTAGGGGTTCATCAAACTGAAGAGTTCGACCGGATTTAATACGGTTGAATCGGATTTTTATATATAATATTTTTAAATATATTTATTAAATAAAATTGAAAATATACGTTAAAAAAAGATTTGAAATTAAATAAAAAAAATTTAAATTTGAATTAAAAATTAGTAAATAATTTTAAAAAAATAAAATATAAATAAATTTAAAATAAAAAATTAATTACCATAAAACATATTATTATTTTTCATTTAATTAATATATTAGGATTTGGGTTTATAAATAAAAAGGCTCAAAGATTAAAAAATTAGTGGGTCTAATTTTTTGGAGGCCTAAATTTAAAAAAAAAAACATTATTTTTGGAAAGTTGTAATACCCCAAAATTTTTATTTTAAAATAATTCTCATTTAAATTTAATCATTAAATTATTAACCAATAATATTATGCCATGTAATATTATCAAAACCGAAAAGCATTTTGGTTCGCTCTAAAATTAATTAAGTAACCGTTAATCAAATAAAAATCGGATCAATATTTTTTTTATTTGACCGAATTAATTTAAATTAGACTCGAATCGGATATTTTTAAAAAATACTGTGCGTTACTATTTTTTTCTCCCCGACAATCTAACGTCGGATGTTTTGTTTTTTTTAATAATTTTACTTTCTTTTTCTTTTTCTTTTTCTTTCTTTCTTTTCCTTTCTTTCTTTTTATTTGCTCCTTCTTCTTCTCTTCATCGACAAAAACACAACTCTCCCTCTCTACTCTCTCTCTCTCTTTGTCGCACCCACCACCTCATTGCCTCTCCAGGAGCAGCGCCGGCCACCGGTCCAGGAGCAGCGCCGGCCACGCCTCCAGCTCTCCCTCTCTCTTCCTCTTTCTCTCTCCCTGCCTCTCTCTGTCTCTCTCTCTGCGCAAAGACCACCTGCAATGCCGCCAGTACCGCCACAGTAGCACCACCAGCAATGCTGCCTCAGACCCAGCCAGCTCCTCCTCGCATGACCCAGCTCCTCCTCTCTCCTCCATTGCGCGACTCAGACCCAACTCCAGCAACTCATCCCTTCTCCCTCTGACGCGCGAACCAGCAGACCCAGCTGCTCCTCTTGTTACGACCCAAAACCGTGGGCCGGACCGACACTAGGACCTAGGTAAGCTTAAGGCACCCGAGGCCCGTAGTAAGCCTAAACTATCACAACTCATCCCTATTATCATTTGACTATCGGAATAGTAAGCCCATATTATGACATTTTT
>CANUEX010045070.1:0-13508 GCA_948099535.1 Jatropha multifida | reverse complement strand
TTTTATAAATAAAACATGTGAGTTTTGAAAATCTCTCTCTAAAGATTGATTTTAACCTTCTCTTAGAATTTATGCAATGAAAACATGAAGAAGAAGGATTCCAATATGAGAGAGTTTATAATATAAAAACATAAGATTAATTTGTCTCTCATAAAAATCAGTTTTCTTTTCTCTTTAGAAAATAACCGTGAAAGTAGGTAGAAGAAGAAGGATGAGAGAGTTCACAATATAAAATATAGAAGATTAGTCTTTGCTCTCATGCCTTAGAAATTTTTGCCAAGCCTCAATTTATAGAAAAAATTTTCTTCCCTTTAAAACAAAAAAAGAAAGAGTAGGGTTGCTTGGTGGTAGGTTTGAAAAAGAAGAAAAGTCTTTTTGAAATATTATTTCCAAAAGAGAATTTCAAATCAAAGATTATTTTTTAAAAAAAATCTTTTTAAATCACATTTTGAAAAATTCAAATCCTGAAAATATATTTTGTGAAATAAAATATTCCCTCTAAGTTTTCAAACATTTGTTTAAGGAAATCAAACCTTTTAGGAAATGTATTTTAAAAATTAAAGAAGATATTTATATATTTTCTTAATATGGCATGATCTTCTTTCTATTTTGACAAGATACTAAATAATCCTAAGATATCATGAGACACTAACCAAACTTCAATTCTTCAAGAGTGTTTTTAAGTCTTGATCTTCCATAGGATTCATTAGATCTTCACTTGATGATTTTTCCATTTAAATTCCTGCAAAAGACTTTAGCCCAATCTACAAAATAATTCATTCAATTTATTATTTTTGTTAATCATCAAAATAGAGTATTGTAATAACCTTGAGCCAACAGGAGGGGCCCATAACGAGTCAAAATTTTCCTTTGGCTTACTTTGCATAATCGTCTGCTGACTAATTTGGAGAGGTGTAGGCATCATTTATCGGTTGATGCAACCTACAATCGTTGCCTAGTGCATGATGAAAGCACTCTCCACTTGTTGCGGGACTATTGTACTGCGATTAATATCTAGCAACATCTGGTGCCTGCTTCTCATATGGCAACTTTTTTAGATATGCCTCATTTTGAGACTTGGTTTGTTTCTAACTCGTCTTGTACCTCTTTCTCCATTGAGGATGTTCCTTGGAATGTGATTTTTAGTGTTACTTGTTTTAGTGTTACTTGTTTGTATTCATGGAAGTGGAGAAATGAGCTTATTTTTGGTAATGGGATAGGCTTGCCCTTCAGTCCAAAAAATACAATTTTTGGGCTTGCCAAAGACATTGTGCAGGTTAATTGGGAAGAGCATAACAACAATGCTAAGTTTTGCAAGCAATGGAAGTGGTTGGGATGGAAACCCCTAGATTTTGGCTAGCTGAAGCTTAATATGGATAGATCTTTTATTAGTGCTTCTGGGTTTGCTTCTGCAAGTGGTTTGGTCAGAGATAGCAACGGTATCTAGAAAGTTGGTTTTGCAGCTAATATAGGAGTGTGTCCTATTCTTATGGTAGAGCTCTGGGATGTTTTTTATGGGTTGAAGTTGGCTTGGAATAAGGGTTGGAGGCAAATCCTACTAGAAGTGGATAATAAGTTGGTGAGTGATATTCTTAATGGGAGAGCTATCTGTCCAAGGCTGGCTTATGGTTTGGTTTCTCTTATTTAGGAGATGGTAAGTTGTGATTGGAGAATTTTGATTTCTCATGTCTATTGTGAAAGCAATCATGCTGCAGATTGGCTAGGGCATTATGGTAGCAATTTCTCATTGAGTCTTCATATTTTTTATTTGTCCCTTGACAAGTTCTGTACTGTTTTGCTTCATAATGTTTATGGAGTCAGTTATCCTAGATTAGTGTTTGAATAGCTGTTTGTTTTTCCTTCTACTCTAAAAAAAATTTCTTATGTCTACTGTGAAAGCAATCATGCTGCAGATTGGCTAGCGCATTATAATAGCAATTTCTCATTGGGTCTCCATATTTTTTATTTGCCCCTTGACGAGTTCTCTACTGTTTTGCTTCATAATATTTATGGAGTCAGTTATCCTAGATTAGTGTTTGAATAGCTATTTATTTTTCCTTCTACTCTAAAAAAAATTTCTTAATTATCATTGTAACGGCAAAATAAAATTTCTCTCCAAAAAAGTTTTGATATGGTTAAATATTTAATATAATTATTATTTTTTAATCCAACCATAGTTATTCCTTGCACCTTGTATTTCCTAAGTACTCCCTTTCAAAGAGTTCAAACACCGCAATGAGGGGTGGAGCTGGACTCCAAAATTAAAAGGGGTCGAAAGAAAATTTTTAAAATTAAGGGGGCCAAATTAAGAAAAAAAATTTATAGATAAAAAGTTTTAAATTTTTTTTAGCTTGGAGCAGCCCGGGCTCCTCTAAGTTCCCAACCAAATCAGTGAATTACCGAGCAGATAAAAACCCCAAAAATTACTGCGAGGCGGTCATAAGAATCAACCTTCCTCTATATAAATCCCATTGCCGCTTCTTTCCATTCACTCCTCTTACGTACATAACGATTACTATTGCTTCTCTTCCTCTGAAATTCTCTCATTCTCTTTTTCTCCTTGCTTTTTTAATCAAGTTTTAAGCAATGTTCCGCTTCTTGTTTGGGGTTTCTGGTGAGTTTTCTTGAATTTTCCTCTTCTTGTTGTTGATTTTCCATTTCTTGATTCCATTCTAATGGTTGCTCTGTTCTTGTTTATTCCTCTTTTTGTCTCCAACATAATTATATCTCTCTCTCCTGTTTCTGTTTCTTGTTCTTGTTCTTGTTCTCTTGTATTCTTGATTTTCTTGATTTTATTTATTCTTGAAAATGCTGATTTCTGATTAAATTATTAGCTACTGATTTCATCATAGGATTACTTTCAAGATAACAATAAGGAGTACATCAACAGAGCAATTCTCAGGCGTCCCATGAAGAGTAAAGAGTGTGTTTTTTATACTTTCTCTTTTTAGTTTTTTACTTTCCTCCAAAATGTTTGCTCTTTTAGAGCTTTTCTTGATTGTCTTTTCACTTTTTGATGATGTTAATCCTGTAAAGGTAATCAATCGCAACTAATATGTTTGGAATCTTTAATTTTAATAACATTCACATGCAATTTCTTGGTTTAATTCCTGAATTTTTTTTTTACCCACATTTCTTTTTCTATCCTGTTCTGTTCTTGGGATCATTAATTTCAATCTAATGATGAGTATTTTTTATTCAGTTTCAGTTAGACCGACATGTATTATAATTTTGAGTAATTACTGATTTGAACAATTTCTGCATAGGTATGGCCTGCCAATCGTCTCCAAGAACAATATTTTGTTAATGGGACAGGAACTGTAATTGAAAGCATATATGTGTTTGTATTCATTTATATGCATCAAGGAAGGAGAAGGGTAAAATCTTAGGCCTCCTTACACTTGTGCTCACCATTTTTGCTTATTGTATACCTGATGGAAGACGATGACTATCAAATTGGGGGGCTTCCATGTCCTCCTTTGGAGGACATTGACATTGCAATTTCTCTGGTTCAAACTGTGTTTGATTTGCGTCCTGAAAAGTTCTTTGAAGGAGGTAAAATTCATAAATATTCTTCAATTTTGTTTAATTTTTTTTTTTTGTCTATTACTAATTAAACTCTCCCACAGTAGCTGATGATCAGCCGGTGATGGTTGAATGCAGAGGCAAAGAATTGAAGACTCTATTATCTACTTACAAGCGACATAGAAAATGTGAAGAAGATAAGGAAAACACACAAAGAGAACCCATAGTGCGAAGAAAGTCACGTATGGAAGTTGACCAGGCCTCTTACGGTAGCAAGTTAGAGTCTACAAAAAGAAAATTACATTCGTATTATCAAGAAGCCGACAAAGGTAAGATATATTTTTCTCTATTTGTTTTTTTAATTTGTCTTTTTACAGTAAATATTTTTCTCTTTATATGGATTTTGATGATTAATTTGATATACAGTTAAAAGGCAGAAGCAGATTCAGATCATCGACATAATGGATTTGCCAAAAGCTACTACTAAACCAAAAGTTCAACATGCCAAGAAATCTCATCATCATCATCATCATCATAAGGTGTCTGCCATTGCTCAACACTAGCAGAAGCAAATGACATTTGACACTTATATTCCAGGAAAGTTATGTTTTTTCTTTTCTTAGTTGTATATGAAAAATCATTTTTCTATACTGACACACTGATATGTAAGGACAGATGGTTAAGGAATATAGATTGAAAACCATTTTGGCGTATGGCCAGGCCAACAACAGTATAGATTAGCACTTGACTGCATTTTATTAATTGTTATATAGTTAGAGCCATCCTCCATTCTTGTTATATAGTGAAGCCTTCCTTAAGGAGAAATTGTTGAAAGATAGAAAGAAAGAAACTATCAAATCTTGCATTGGCATAAATTGCTGTAATTAGTTGTTGTTTGGATCTTTTTCTTTCTTTAACATGGTAAAAAGAATCCAGCCTGTTACCAACTTAGTTTATTTCTTTTTCTTTCTTTTTCTTTCTCTAACATGGTAAAGCACCTAAACTTGCTGTAATTATTTATTTTCGTTTTTGTTGTTTAACAATTGCATGCAGTAACATATTGCATATAGTAATCAGAGAACACAAGAATGGCACTGCAATTTCCTTTTGTTTTTTGCAAAACAAATGCTTTGTTTTCTGGAAGCAATTATAAGCCTGAAATTGCCACTTACTTAGCCTTACCAGTTATCATTCCCTTCATGACAATTACCAGATTCTGCTTCCTTCTAATGCTGTCATTTTGTTGCAATAAATAACATCCTGGCCTTCTTAATTTATTGCAGATTCTCCAATTCTGGTAAGATGACCCTCAACAAGGTACAGGAAATATTCAGGTGGAACAACAACATCAAATTCCTCAAAAGCACGGTTCCCAGTGAATATCTTCTTCTCGAGGATTTCCTTTCAACAATTCTTGGCAGCCAATCCAGTATATTTTGCAACAGCTGCGCTGGGAGGAAAGAGGTAATTAAGGAGTTATTGATTGAGAAGTTATACATTAAACATTTCATGTTTTACCAATAAATCTGAGCAGCAGCAAACAAACTGGTAGATCTAGAAATATGCATCAGAGAAAATAGGCAGCTTGTCCACTGTTGACCGCGCTTAGCATCAGACTATATAGACTACTTAGTAGATGGCCTTAGAAAGAGGTCTTTCCTATTACCTTCAATTTTTTATAGTTACATGATTTGTTGTTTTTTGTGTGAAATCAGCCCTTCTGAATATGTGAGGACTTGGCTAAGGAGTTGGAGAATACATTTGGAAGAGAAAAGGACTTCGTCAACAGTTAAGAAAGAAGTTCAAATGGAAAGGAATAGTGCAAAAGGACATCAAGTTTACATGTAACACCTACCACATTGTTTGAACTAATAAGAACTACGTGGGCCTGATTCTCTTTTTTTTAATTAAAAAAACTTACGTAGGCAGCCTTTGGGTGTAATTAGTGTAAAAAATGTCAATCTGTTTCAGCATCAAATTCCTGAAAGATACAACCAGTTTAATTGGCTTTAGTGAAGCCTTCCTTAAACGAGAAATTCCGAAAGATAGAAACTCTTCATTTGATGCACCAGTTAAAATTTTGACCGAGTAACTGATACATTTTTGCTTTTTTTTTTTTTTTGGTTTATTGTAACTTGTGAAAAATAAGACTGAATTTGCTACTAATATAATTATAGTTGTAAATAATATTCCGGTCTAAACTTCAGAGGTTAATTTGCTCTACCCTTATGTTTTGGTTTATCAATTTTCTTAATAGTTTTCACATGTTTCCATTTTTCATTTTCCTATGCTAAAACTTGATAGACTCTTAGGGGTGTATTCAATTAGGATTTTGTTAGATTTTAAAAGATTTTCCAATTCCAATGGTATTCAATTTAGATTTTACTAGAATCTATTAAAATTTTGTGGTATTCGATTTAGATTCTTATAAAATCTATTAAAATCTTATGGTATTTAATTATGACTTTTTAGAAATCTATATGAATTTGACAGTATTCAAAAAATTCTTAATTTAGAGGGATTCTAAAAAATTATTGATTTCAGTGGATTTTAAGGTGCTAGGTATAAATAAAAAAGTCATTCATAAATTCATCCTCCAATTCAAAGATTTCAATAGAATCTCTCTTTCGATCAAGGTGCACAAAAAAAATCTAGCAACTTTTTCAATCTCATCATTGGTACAAATTGTCTTTTTATTAGCTTTGTAGTTATTTATCTAGCAACTATTTGAATTATCTAATTCTACTGCACGGCCAAGTTGCTGGATAAGTTTATGAAATCTTTATATAATTGTCGTTGCTGGAGGCATCCAACAACAATCTTCATATAATTGTCTTCAAGTTACATACGAAGACAATTAAATAGTTGCCTCCAGCAATTGCTAATAAAAAAATAATTATATGAAGATTGTTGCCTCGTGACTTTGAATTTATGATCATTAGCTATTGGTCTAACATGACACTTGACTTTTGTATTTTTGCTTGCTTGATCCTAGTTAACTCATAAACAAATATAACTTATACTTGTTTTATGACTTTTATGGTTTATATATATATATATATATATATAGTTTGTACTCCCGGTGTCAAACTCAATGACTGACCCTAATAAAATCAACTAAGGAAGAAACCTAAGAAGGTCACGGACTTCAAATATTAAATTTTCTTCTATTTAATTTTCTTGCGGTTTCTCACCCGCCAAATGGAAAATTAATGTAGAGAGATGGGAACCATAGATAGAATCTAATGTTAATGCAAATGTTAGGACTCATGAGTCACAGGTCAAATCGCAATATAATTGAATTGAGAATTCAAACGAGAATTTATATATATATATTATCTAAAATAAGAAAATATATCATGACCATATAAATTAATTACTTGTATTCTTATTGCTAAAATACAAATAAAAGTTAATTTATTTTATAACTTGGGTATTTTGTAATTTTCACTTTATCTAATTATCGATTATTTAATCCTTTTCTGGATGTGTATACTTTCAAATTGGTGCTTCATTATTTAGCTTTTTTCTAAATGTACTTTATTTTGTTTTGATATACTATATGTTGACACTATTATTAGACCATGGGAGACACACCAGGAAAAGGTAAAAGTTCATATAATATATGGACTTCGCAAGAAAGTAAATTGTTGTTAGATTTAATGGTTGATGGTGCTAATCGTGGATGGCGCGATAGTAATGGGGTGTTCAATAAACTAATTGTTACAATTAAAATACTTCCTAAACTTAACGAAACACTTAGGTGTAATAAAACTTACACTCAGTATCAAAGCCGTTTAAAATGGTTTAAAACACGTTATCAAACATTGGCTAATCTCATACGATGTAACTCTGGTTTTGGATGGGATGAAACCACGAAAAGATTCATCGCTTCAGATGAAACATGGGAGAATTACTTTAAGGTTAGTGTTTTTATTTTTATTTTATAAAATAAATTTTATATTATAACGTTTATTTATTTTATACTTTTTACTCGTTATATGTTATACGTTTTTTATATTTGACAGTCTCATCCAAACTAGAAGTACCTTCGCACAGATAATTTTTTAGACTTTGAGAATTTGAAAATTGCTATTGGAAATGGAACAACTACAAGAAAATACTCTATTGGATTAGGAGGAGATGCTACTGATGCACGAAGTTATAGGCAAGAAGAAAGCAAACATATTAATATAGAAGATTTTGTATATGATGGTAATCATGAAGCATATGTGCAAACTCAACGTGATCCGTCATATCAAGAACTTTTATTTGAACATAATGAATCACCAATGTCAGAATCTAATCCCTCTTTAGAGGTTCCCATAGAAAACATTGTTCAAAGGAAAAGAATTAGAATTGAGGTTGAAGGGAGTATTCGCTCATATGATCGTCATATGAATCGAGTTGATTTTCTAGAAAAACTTTCGTAGGGTTTGGAATCAATTGGAAAAATTGCTATTGAAATTCAAGGAATTCATAGCCTAATGGAGAAAAGGGAATTGGAAAATATTGAAAAAGAGAAAATGAATGATATTTGGAATTCTATTAAGGAGACTCCTAATTTGGATAATCTTGGGCACTACAAAGCATTTGCATTGATTCAAAAAATGGGAATTAAAGATGCATTTTTAAAAATGTCTCTAAAAGAGTATTTTGAATGGATATTTAATATCGAAGCACTGTCAAAATAAATTACAATATAAGTAACTATTTAATTATATTTTTATTAGTAGTTTGTTTAGAGGTACTTTTTTTTTTACTTATATTGACTTTTAAACTTTACTATTTAATTATATTTTTATTAGTAGTTTGTTTATTTTTCTTTTGGATTAATTGCTCTTAGTACTGAATTTTTAATTAAGTTGGATTTTTATTTATTTTTGTTTTGGATTAATTATTCTTAGCACTAAATTTTTAATTGTTCTTATTTTTGTTCACTTGTTCTTATGTATTAAATTTTATTTATTTTTATTTTTTCATAGTTTAAATATTATTTAAAACTTTCAAAAATTTATTATATAATAACATATCTTTTTTATATATTTTTTTGTGAATGTATAACATAGGAAATGGAACGTGACGAAGTAGACAAAAAAGATACACAAGAAGATGAAGAGTTGTATGAATCCATTAAATTAGTATTGATTGGAATTCAAACATCATTTGAAGTGTTGAATCGATCAATGATTAGTATATGGAGTAGCCTTATGATGAACCTATTGAACATCCATTAGTTCGGCAACCAATCACGGCCAAAGGTATAACTATATACATAAAGTTTTGAAAGAAGATCCCGAACATTTTCGACAACTATATAGGATGTACCCTAATGTTTTTCTGAAGTTATGTAAGATTATTAGAGAAAACACACATTTGTAAGAGACAAGATTTATTTGCATTGAAGAAATGCTTGCAACATTTTTACTTAGTTTCTATTATATTTAGGTAAATATTTTCTCATAGATTGTGGATTTCCAAATCGTCGACAATTTCTTGCTCCTTTTCGAGGTGTTCGATACCATTTGCAAGATTTTTCTGGTCAAGGTCGTCATCCCGAAAATGCAGCTGAGTTGTTCAATCTTCGTCACTCTTCTTTAAGAAATGTAATTGAGAGGTTATTTGGTATATTTAAATCTAGATTCACAATTTTTAAGTCTGCACCTCCATTTCCATTTAACACACAAGCAGAGTTGGTATTAGCTTGTGCAGGATTACATAATTTTCTTCATAAAGAATGTCGTTCTGATGAGTTTCCTATAGAACCAAGTGATGAATCTCCACCATTCTTAGCAGATGAGCTTGAAGTGAATAATTTTTAAGAGATATTTGAAAGTCAAAATCAACAATGAGAGAATGCCAATGAATGGAGAGGCACAATATCTTCAGATATGTGGAGAGATGCTCAAAATGAAATAAATCAAAATAATGAAGAATGAAGGCAGAAAAAAAAAATTCAAATAAAAGAGAGCATGTGAGCTGCTCTTTAGAAAACTAATTTTTATATTTTCATTGTGAAACTTTTATTGTTTTGATTTAATAAAAAAGTTTGATTGCTCCAAATTTTAATCCATTTAACAAGTTAATGTACAATTAATTTGTTTATCTAGTTGTCAGTAGAGTAGAACAAACATGTTTGCTTCGTGAGGTTCAAACTTTGCATCTTTAGCAAAAAAAGTAACTTAGAAGGAAAGATATTCCTCAATTTTGTTTTTGAAACTCTTTTTAACTAAGCAAAAATTTTCATTTTTCACTTTACATATTGCTAATGTTTTTTCCCTTAAATATACATGTAAATTAAAAGAATAAGAACAAAATTTATTGTTATGTATGAAGAATTTACGAGAATGTTATTTTTAAAGGAAAGTTAGATAGTCATTGCCTGTTAAGTAAGATATAGTTTAAAATTAACATGTTTATTATTAATTATATACATATTATTGTAATTCCATGAAAGTCAATAAAAATCTATAAAAAAAAGTCTTATCAATTCCATAAAACTCTATATAAAATTCTAACAGAATCCCTAGAAATTTTTGGAAATCTTCTAATTCTTTCAAACTCAACAATTGTTTTAAAATCTAATAGGATCTTTATCGAAGACACCACCTAATTCTGTTAGACAAGTCTTTTTGTCCAAAATTAACTACTTCCGTCGAATGGTTGTGTAATTTCTAAAATGCCCTCACTTGAAAAAAGAAGCTTTAACGTTGGACTTGAAACCTTTAGACATCCACCAAAAGGGTTATTTGCTTCTCAACTAAACACATATTTTTTTCCTTATTTCAACAATCAAAATCAATAGCTAAGCTTCACAGCCATCAATGGCAGATCAACATTAACAAACCACCACCATCTCTAATATCTTCCTTGTGAAATACCAAATTAAAACCCAAATCAAGAAGCCCATAAAAAAAACCGGTATCAAATATTGTCCTTCAAATCCCATCAAATCCAAAATTTAATCTCAGATTTTGAGAGAAAATTGGAGGAAATAAATGAGAAAAAGATAGGGAGAATTGGAGGTTTACCACAACCATGACTGGTTCTTATTAGTTATTGTGGCTGATATCGAGATTGAATTTCGAATCATTCGTGTCGGGCTTATCCAGTGCAGTGACATAGAAAAGATTGAGCCATTGTAGCCACAACCATGGTCGTCGACGGAGTTACTGGAGAAAGGGAAAAAAAAGACGCGTTTGGTCGAGGGATTTGAGATTTATTTAGCTATTGGATTTCTTACTTTAAATTTGTGGATTTTACTTAAATTTAACATTTTCTTGTTTTTTTTATGCTTGTTAGAGGAAAATGGACAGACAAATGAGAAAACAAATACCCACTTGTTTATTTCTTTTATTTTTTAAGAAAAAAATATATGTAGCAGTACTAGCCTTATTAGTGTTGGCGGTGGTGAAGCTTGTGGCGGCATGGCAGTGTATTCAAAGAAGCTAAAAAGACTGAGTTCCAAGAAGAGAACCAAGAGTCGCAGAACTAGAGAAGATTTTGATAGAACAAAACGACTTTTAAGTTAGGGCATTTTCAAAATTCGACAACTATTCCCTTTAAAGAATTATGTTTGCACATTATTCTATTTACTTATTTATGTCTCTTTGCAATTGCATTTACATTTTTCTTTTCAAATTTTCTCGTTTGTACTTACTTGCATAATTTCTTTGGTCTATTATTAACTTTTTATCTTTTATTTTCTATAGTTATATTCACTTACATTTCTATAATATTTATAATTTCTTTGGAGTTACTATTTAAGGTTGGATTTGACCAAATAGTTGATCAAATGTGAAACTAACCAGGAAAATTATACTTTTTAGAATATTTTTTTTAATTTAATATATAATTTATAAGATTTGGTGAAATTCAAGTCAGAACTATTGCTAGTAGCTAGATTTATCGGTGTAAAGATAAATGAATCTAAATTGATATATTATCATGAAATCATCAATTGATATTATAAATATTTGACCTTATTTTTAGATAAATTTTATTTTTATACTAATTAAAATTCATAATTAAAATAAAAATATCAATTGACGGGGCTAAATAATTACCCAATATCCGCCCCCTTCCCCTAGTTGATTATCAATTGACGAGACTAATTAGTTATTTTTTTGCTTTATGGTTTTGTTTGCAGCCCCTAGACTTACTAACTATGCTAGTGATTGTTATTAATTTAATATTGATGAAAAATAACACTGATATAATAATAATGATAATTGGGCAAAATGTCATAAATTGAATAAGATTGTTTATAATATTTACCTATGAAAAATTAATAAATTAACATAATAAATTAAAATTAAATTACCTTTATTTTTTCACCAATAAAATTAAAATCCTTAATAATATTTTTGTTAATTCATAAATTTGATAGGGACGTTTTAGGAACCTAATGTTCTCCTTCCCTTTCTTCCTAATAAAATTTAGATTCAAATAGAAAATTGACATAAACAATCACAATTAAATTACCTTTATTTTCCAACAAATTATATTAAAATTTTTAATGATATTTTTGTCAATTTAAAAACTTAATTAATTAAAATGTTAAATAGAATATCTGAAAAAGGATACATGTACTTTTATGTGCTTAAATTATTTTTTTTTATTCCTTATATTTGTTTTTTTGAATCTAAAAGGTATCAAAGTATTATTGCAATGTTAAAACTAAAAAAATAATAATATTTAGGCACTCTAGTTCAAAAATATGTAAAAACTCTAAAAAAAAAAGTTACAACCATCAGCTAAATTAATTTAAACTATAAAACTAATAAAATTATATTTATTACTAAACTATAAAATTTAATTAGAATATTAGGAGTAAAATAATTAGTACCTTCGAAAAGTTTCTATAAATGCACAAATTTTCAAAAATTAGTGTAGTAAGCAAAACAGTAAAAATTGTGAAAAATTGAAATATAATTACAATAATAAATTTAAAATATAAAAAATTGAAGAAGAAAATCAATTAATAAAATAAAATAAAATAAATCAAAAATTGTCAATTTATTTGAATTCCAAGAGATGAAATACACTTATATTATTGAAATTTATTAATTGAAAATTTCAACTCTTTCAAGAAGATTATAATACCATTCTACTGGAATTGTTGTACCCTCTAATCTTTCAGAGGTAACATTTGCTTTCTCTCAATATTTACTTTCTCTCAATGTTTGTTTTCTCTCAATTAGCTCTCAAAAACTTATTTATAGTGAAATTTTAGGTTAATTAGATTAATATTAGGATTCCTAATTGATTTAATATTCCTATTTAGTTAATTGATATTTAATATTTCTTAATGATTTACCTTAAAATAAATAATTTATAATCAACTAATAATTTTTTTTTCTATTCTTGTGTAATTTAACAATTAAGATTAATATAAATGACTCAAAAAAATTTTATTTTTTATTTTTTCATTCTCTAGTGTACTAATACGTATGTATTAGTATCACGACCCAAAACCGTGGGCCGGACCGGCACTAGGACCTAGGTAAGCTTAAGGCACCCGAGGCCCGTAGTAAGCCTAAACTATCACAACTCATCCCTATTATCATTTGACTATCGGAATAGTAAGCCCATTTTATGACATTTTCATAAGACAATCAGAGTTAATAATTCTGACCCAGCACTAGTAATACATACTATTCGCAGCTCGGGCCCATATCCATATAATAAAAATATTTTCTCATATAAATATTTATTTGTCATAATATGTTCAAACTGTTCCTATCATACAGTCTCCAGATAGTCATTTATATTCCACAATTTATTTATAATCACATGATAATTCTATTACAAGCCAATATTTATTTAAGCATCCTAACTGCGGAGTAAAATAAAATGTGCGGAGTATTCTAAATATTATTAGAGAGTTTATACTAACATGATCACTTCTCTGCGAAGAAAGAAGCAGAGTCTTTTGGACCAACAGTATCCTTATTTCCTGAAAAATATTTATGGAAGGGGGG
>CANUEX010045058.1:0-91413 GCA_948099535.1 Jatropha multifida | reverse complement strand
AAGGATTTTTCGATTGAGTTAGACTATTTAAATTCGGTTTTCGATTCGGTTCGCGGCATAAAATATTATTTTTCGTCAATTCTCATTGGTGAAAATTTACAATTAAATTTTAAATAAAAATTCTTTTAAAAATAAATTAATGGGTTATTTCATAATCTTTGTAATATTTTTTAATAGCAAAATGGAATAAATTACATTAAAAAATATATTAATCTATAAATATATATATAAAAGCTGATATAAAGAGAAGGTTTGAAAACCACAAGGTAATCAAAGTAAGGGTAAAAGATATATGTAAAAAGATTTCTTTTTCTTCCCACTTTTTATCTAACACAAACACGAAAAAATTACATTTGAAATATAAATATGCATCTAAGAATGAAGTTTGTGATATGAGCGCCGCAATTATTTATTTTCATTTATGGGTGCTATTGACTGAAGTTGATTATGAGATAAATACAATACTTTGTATAAGTCCCTTATATATATATTTTTTTTCTTTATTAAAATTTTTAGTTTATTGACAATTTGCTTCGATTGTTTATTACTGATGATAATTTGTGTTATAGACATGTGTTATTATTATTTCTTTCTATTGCTTTTTACTCTAAGTTTTTTTTATTATTAATTTAATTGCTTACATTTTATTTTTCAATAAATGCATTACATTAATATATTATTTTTTATTTATATTTAAAAAAATTATCTATTTTTTAAGTTTATATATATACACATCATGCGCGAAGCAGGGGACACGACTAGTTATATATATTCTCCTGATTTTACTTTTTTTTTTTTTTAACCGTGCATAGGAGGGTATATTGATAGTTGTCTGGTAAAGCAGCGCTGGTCAAGCTATGTAGCATCGGTTTAATCACTACAAGGAAGCAGCAATCAACTTATTTCAATTTTTTTTTTTTAATTTCAAATAAAAAATCAATTCAAGTTCGAATTTCGCTTATCGTGCGGGATCGCCATGATTGCCGCGAAGCGATTGATACAGAAGGCTGTGCATCACCACCACCACCAGGTATAAACATAATCCCTTTTTATTTGATTATAACTTCGATTAGGGTTTCATTTCTCTTGTTTAAAAATAATTGGACAAATTTGCAGCACTAGTACAAACCAGTGCTCATTAGTCATTAGTAACGTCCAATGGAAAAATATAGTTTTTATCTTCTTCTACTTTCTTTTGAGTCAGCCCGATGTGCAACGTGGCAATTTGGCATCGACGGACTTGGATTTGCAAGTCGCTGTTCACTATGGTATCCCATCTACGGCGTCCCTTCTTGCTTTTGACTCCATTCAGCGCTTGTTGGCAATTGGAACACTGTGAGCTAAATCGTCTCTTTCTTTATTTGCTCACCAAACTTGTAGAATACAACTGATTTACATGAATTTCGTTTGTTTTCCACTGTTTGTTTGTAGGGACGGGAGAATTAAAGTGATCGGTGGTGATGGAATTGAAGCTCTTTTCATATCCCCAAAGCAATTGCCTTTTAAGAGCATAGAGGTTGTTCTTGTTCTCTTTATTTTGTAATTTAATGAAGAAATGTTTTGTCTGTTTTTAACTGGAAATTCTGATTTCATGCTTAGTATCTTTTGGCAGTTTCTGCAAAACAAGGGTTTTTTAGTCACCATTTCAAATGAGAATGATATTGAGGTACTTTTCCTTTACCAGCTGTGCAGTTTCTGCTTCATCCTCACCATTTTTCGTTAACTGGTGTTAATTTTTAAGGTCTTGATGCCTGGAAAAATTGGGTATCAACTTAAAAGTGGAAATATTTTGTGTAGTAATTAAAATGTATGGCTAACTTTGGCAGGTTTGGAATCTGGAGAATAGATGCCTAGCATGTTGCTTACAATGGGAATCCAATATAACTGCATTTTCTATAATCAGCGGCACCTACCTCATGTATAGCATTGACTAAATATCAAGTATTACATCAATTGTGCGTTTAATTTGCCGCTACTTGGTTGGAAATGGAAGTATTGCTTGATGTGTGCTGCCCTGTAATTGTATTTCACACAGGTATATTGGAGATGAATATGGTTTGATGTCAGTGCTGAAGTATGGTGCTGAAGATGGTAAACTTTTACAGTTGCCATATAGCATATCTTCAAACCATTTAAATGGTAATTTCTTCTTTATCTCGATTGCTGATTTGCCATTTCTCATGGCGTTCTTTTCACATCGTGTTTTTGGGTTATATGTTTACCAAAATGAATTGTTACTTTTCTCTTATATTTTTACATGTTTTATATTCTCATGTATTCTTTTTGCTGGCTTCTTTGCCTTCTATTTTGTTTTTGTGCATCCCGTTCCAATAAATATTTTCTCATTATGAGTCACTATTTGATCATTATGCACAAGGATGATTTACATTTGCTATGAGAATGAATATAACATATTTCTACCAACATATTTTTGGAAACTGTTTTTACATTTATAATGGCGTAAACTATTCATCTCATAATGAAAACACGTATAATATGTCTGGCCTAGATTTCTGGATTACATATACATTTTAGAAGAGGCTTCTAAATCCAGAAAACTTACATTTCTTTTATTCCATTGAGTGCTAATTCTAACATTGTTGTAGTATGAAATCCTGTCTCGAGACTACTCATTTTTAACATTGTGTTGTTATCAAATTATATTGAATTTTTAGCTTTTTAGCTTCATGGCTGGTATATTTCGCTACAGCTTTACTTACTGCTACTTTATTTCAATATTTCACAGAAGCAGCTGGGTTTCCATCACCTGATCACCAACCAGTTGTTGGAGTTCTTCCTCAACCTTGTTCTTCTCGAAATAGGTGTGACAAAATTTCTCATATGGTCTCGTTGGCATTCTTCCTTTTGGAAGTCAGATTAAAGTCCTGGCTTCTTCATCAATTTCACTTGATTACCTTTCCTGTTTCTTTCTTTCTTTTTTCTTTGGTGGTCTTTTGTATATTAGTTGTCACTTATTAACTTGGAATATTATAATTAGTAACCATATTGATCATTTTGCATAATTCAGATTATGGTTCTGTAGTTTGTTATATTATTTATTTGTCTGAATATGCATGAAAAAATAGGAACCATGCCCAAAGTAACATTCCTTCTTGTACTTAACAAATCTCGTATTAAATAATCGCTAATAGTGATCCAAACATTTTGGCAAAGTAATGACCAGTGTGTAGTTCTGTCAATTTAGTTCTAGCGCAACAATGGTCTCTTAGTAATGAGGTGTTTTGATGGAAAAAACCTTTGCTCTCACTCTTTCTGCGCCATCTTTCTTCTGTACTTATAATTGTGGCTTTTGTGTTTCTCGCATGAAGATATTCTGTTTGCAGTTGTATGAGTGCTGAAAACAAAATTCTGTGTCTTCAATTTAAGTTTGAGGTAAACAATTTGATATCCTCCACCCCACTAAAGGCCATTCTGGACTTGCTGACATTTCAACGTGCCTAAAGTGACACGGGAACTTTAAGGAATTAATCACAAGAAAGAAACAACATGCGTACTACTAGTGCTAATTTTATAAGGCTCAAGGATGCTAACCTGAATGCCTGTACAAAAAATGTGTCACCATGCCTTTGTGCATAAAAATCAATGAATATCCTTTTCTACTTTTCCAAATAGAGATCTATTTCATTTTGTTTAGCTTGTTTTATTGCAAAATTGTCAATTAGGTAGACATTGAATAATCAGATTATGCTATCACAGTGTAAACGTATATAGGTTTTTCTGTTTATCACTACTTGATGTTTGACAGTATAATCCTTTTGCAGGGTGCTGATTGCATATGAGAATGGACTGATAATTCTCTGGGATGTTTCTGAAGGTCGGGTTCTTTTTGTTGGAGGTGGTAAGGATCTCCAGTTGAAGGATGGGAATGCTGATTCCCAAAATGGGCTTGATGCTGATCCACAAGACAATATGTTTTATAATCACTTAGAAGAGAAAGAGATAACTGCTCTTTGCTGGGCATCATCCAATGGGTCCATTCTTGCTATTGGATATGTAGATGGAGATATCTTGTTTTGGAAAACATCAACTGCTTCCTCTGGTAAAGGTCAACAAAATGAATCCTCGAGCGGCAATGTTGTTAAGCTGCAATTATCACCTGCTGAGAGGAGACTACCTGTTATAGTTTTACACTGGTCTGCAAGCAATAGATCCAGTAATGGTTGTGATGGTCAACTTTTCATCTATGGTGGTGATGAAATAGGATCCGAAGAAGTTCTAACGGTGAGTTATTCCAAAGTTATTCAGCACTTTTTATTGTTTGGCACACTACCATTTGTCTGTTTGTTGACATCTCCTTTTTATCTTGTGAAAACCTAAACGAGTCAAATGCATGCCTGATGCAGGAGCATCCAAGACTAATTAAGAAGTTTTCTTTTAGTTTCCTTTATGTAGGATTCTTAATAAAATTAAAGAATGATTCTTAATTAAATTAAATAATGTTAATTAATCGGAAAATAATTTTCAGGTTCCTTCTTTATCTAGGATTTAGGACAGCAGTAATTAGTTATGTATTGTTTTTCAACTATAGGTTCAGAATTTTTATTCTAAGGGTTTCTTTGAAACCAATATGTTATTTTGTTCCAATAAAAAACATTCTATTCTAGCCTAGTCGTTGAGAATTAATTGCCCCATATTCTCGTGTTAAGTGGTATCAGAGCACAAAAAGATCCTAAATTGCTGCAGGATTTTTTTTTCTTGTTCTATTCTAAACCATGCTTGGTAGGTTTAGAGATCAAAGCAGAGGTAATCAGTCTCGACAAACAGAGATGACTGAGATATGGCGAATGATTGAGGATTTGACCTAGGCTGTAAAAGCCTTGCAGCATCAAGAACCAGTGGAAGCCTGAATGGAGATTTCGGAAGGCAACTACAAACAACTCAAGGTTCAAGAGGATCTTGAGATTGATGAAGTCAAGGATGTAAACCCTTTTCATGAAACTGGACCCGCGCGAAGTGGATTGGAAGAGTTGTCACTACACACCCTTAATTTGAATGGTGAAGGGATGAAGATTGAAGTAGTTGATCTTCATGTAAAGTTACATGCAGCAGATTATTTAGATTGCGGAATAACAACATTGTTGGATTTTGATGACCCTAAGGAGAGTGTAAAGGAGAAAGAAGTTTCATATTTTGATGATCAAAACAGTGAAGGCAGCAACAAAGATCTTATGGAACCAATCTATGATGGGTATGATGATGAAGAAGAAGAGCAAGATATTGACCTAGTTTCTGCCCAAGGAGAAAATACGGCCATTCAGAAGGTTCTTGTTACCCCTAAAATAGAAAAACAAAAAGATTGGAACATTGAAGGTGGAAAAACATAGGAAGATTGTTATTCTTCAGAAAAGTATTTGCTTGTGGGTGTTGATAGCATAAAACTGTCAAAAGCAGATTGTTTGAAGCAAGTAGTGCATTCTAAAGAGAACTTTACACAAATTGATCCTATTCTCACAGCTGAAATATCTAAGCTTTTCTAGTGGAAGCTGAGTTCTTTTCAAACCCGGGGAGAGATGCATGAGCATCCAAGCCTAATTAAGAAGTTTTCTTTTAGTTTCCTTCTTTATCTAGGATTCTTAATTAAATTCAAGAATGTTAATTTATTGGGATATAATTTTCAGTTTCCTTCCTAAATAGGAATACTATTCAGTCTAGCAGTATTAGCTAATTAGGAACACTTCAAGTATAAAATTAAGATTTGTCCTAACTAATGTAAATAGGACAGCAGCAATTAGTTATGGATTGTTTTTTTATCTATGAATTCAGAATTTTAATTCTAAGGGTTTCTTGGAAACCAATATGTTATCTTGTTCCAACCAAAATCATCCTATTCTAGCCTAATTGTTATAATTAATTGCCCTATTCTTCCCCTGCGTTAATGCCTTAACAAAGAATTAGTGGTATAGGCAAAAGCGATATAGTTTTCAAGGATAGATAATACATTAGATGCTATTTTCCAATCAAGGATCTTTTGCAGGTTTGGTTTAGCCATTGTGGCATTATTATGGTAAAGTAAAAAAAGAAAAAAAAACATAATAATATATTCCAAACACAGAGTTATCTGTAATTTCACTTTGGGATTGTAGTTAACTGATGAGCAGTTAATGAGTTAAGTGAAAGTGTTTTTCATTTCTAAATATTTGAGATAGAACTCTAGGTGCAATTTGTTTGAGAATTTTGGTCTTTTTAGTTGTTAGAATCCATTTAAATTTCTTCTTAACTGGTTAGACAGAAAGTATTATTGAAAAAGAGTATTGTTCCTGCTTCCTAGGCCACTGGACATCTCATTTTATCATTTTTTTTCTTGCAACTTGCTCTAACCCACCTAGTTCCTCTGAACACAATTTTTAAAAATTTTCAATCATTAAACGACCTTCATTGATCATTTAACAGCTCTAGGTTGCAAATTAAGGGCTTTTCTGCATTGATGTAAATCATAAAGTAAAATTCATCGATAGTAAAATCAAAGCAATTCATGAAGCTATAACAGCTGGAAACTGTATAAATAACGTCTAAAGGTTGGTTTGTGGCTCATCATTTTGCCATAACAATCCTGATGGTAATACTAACACCTTTGCTCTGCTGAAAAGAACCCAGCCAGCACATCGGAACTATTCTTCTCTTGGGTATGTTTTTAATAATATAATGTTTTCAACTAGGAGATCACGTGTACCATGAAAGAGGAAATCCTTATTTACATAGAAAGAAACAGGTATAATAGAATACATTAACAAATTATGCAGGTCCAACTTTCACAGAAAGTTTCATATGGAATTCTTTGTCATTCCGAGAATTGGAGTTTGGATCATTTAATGGTCTACATAATGAAAAATGACATATTATGTGTTAACTTGTTCCATTGATATTTGCTTTTCTGCGGTAATTGTCATCCAAGTAATGTAGCCTTTGCACTGTTGAATTGGTGTTTGAAATATTTTTCATTTCTTTTTTATTGATTAAACTTACGAAGCTGCTGTAATACATGATCTGGTTGCTGCAGGTTCTGACTCTAGAATGGTCCCCTAGGATGGAGACATTAAGATGTACAGCTCGTGCTGACCTCACACTTACTGGGTCTTTCGCTGACATGATTTTGTTACCACATGCTGGGTTAACAGGGAGTAATAACAAACCGGCTCTTTTTGTACTCACAAATCCAGGACAACTGCATCTTTGTGATGATACTAGCTTGTCTGCCTTGCTATCTCAGCAAGAGAGGAAATCATCTGTCTTAGCTGTGAATTTTCCTTCAGTTGTACCTATGGGTAATCCACCCATAACTGTGTCAAAACTATCTGCTTTGGCTATGGGTGGGAATTCATCAAAATTTCTGTCTGAGGTATTAACTCCTAAATAAGCGTTTTTGCTTATAATTGATATCATTCAGTGCTCTGTGATTTTGATATGATTATATTGTTTCACCTGTAATGCTCAGATAGCCTCAGTTAAAAAACAAGGCACTACAGATGCCCAGACTGTTGATACAAACTGGCCCTTGACTGGGGGTGTGCCTGCTCATTTGTCTTCTACTGAACATACTGGTGTTGAAAGAGTCTATATAGCAGGTTATCAAGATGGATCTGTGCGAGTTTGGAATGCCTCATATAATGTCCTCTCACTTATTTGCATTCTAGAAGGCAAGGTAGACTGTCAGAGTTCCTTCACCTAAGTTTAATCAGCTACTACTTTGACTGTGCAGTTAGTAACCTTATATGATTGGCAGGTGGAAGGTGTAGAAGTTGTAGGCTTTAATGCTCCAGTATCGAGTTTGGACTTTTGTTCCCTCACCTTAAATTTAGCTGTTGGCAACAAACATGGACTGGTGAGAATGTTTCTCCAGTGCTCCTACCCCCTTTTTTCTTTCTCCACCACATTTCCTATCAAGTATTTTATGACCTTGTCATATGATATTGACATGTAGGTTCAAATTTATAACCTTGATGGCAGCTCAGATGAGAAAAGTTTGCACTTTGTGACAGAGAGTAAACATGAAGGTAATCAATCCGGAGGACAAGCAACCACTTTGCTTTTGTTACAATTCATTATCTTTTATAGCACATGGAAATTTTGGAGGTTCAAGTTTGGTTTGGGCATAAGTTTGTACTCTCTCGATCCTGATCAATTAAATAGAATACTTGTTCTTTCAAGGATAATTGGTAAAGTTTTTCAAACAGAAGACTTCATCGCAGATATTCTATTATCATAGCTGATGTCAAAATTTCAGAATTCACTGTTTTAGTTTGGACTGGAGAAAATTGTTAGACAGTTGAGAATCCAAGTGGTCGACTTTATAGCATCCTCTCCTTCAAAAGATTCTATTCGAAGAACAAGGCTTGTGTATCAAAATATTGAATTAAGACTAAATATATAACAGTTCAAAAAAAAAAAATTATTAACTTAGATTTTTGTTGTCAACCAAGGAGCTCTTGGAATCAAGAGAATATGATTGGTGGTTCAGTAAACCACAATTTGCAATCTTGTGCTTCATTTATATCCATATATCCAGACTATAATCAATAAAGATAGTAGACAAGCAACATTACTTCACAATGTTTTAATCAGTTCATTTAAGTGACAATGAAAATACTGCATTTCCATTCACTGCAAGAATTAGCACTCGATCACTGTCTTACGTTTATCTTGGCTTTTTTTGACTCTTGTTTTAAACCCTTACTTTCTCAATCTAACATATTTATTTGCCTTATAGTTCACAATTTACCAAAAGCGAAAGGACGACCCCATTATAGAGCTGTTCTTTCTCTTCTTAATTCACCAATTCATGTGCTAGCGTTCACAAATTCTGGAGCTAAACTCGCTGTGACTTTTGAATGTGGTAGGGTAAGTATCATGTCTTTTCATTTGTTCTTTGTCTTCGAACTCTTTTGTGCCAACTTAGGCTATCATTCCATACTTTTAGCTTTCCTTGTTCAGATGGATTTGATGTTTATGCTTCAGGTGGCGGTCCTAGACATGAGTTCATTGTCAGTTCTATTCTTCACAGACTCTGTGTCTAGCTCCAGTTCTCCCATCATTTCTGTGACTTCGATAAATTGTGAAACCGGTGGCCTTGTAAAAGGTCCAAAGCATTCAGAAACTAATGTTCTAGTGAACCCTGCAGAGGAACTCATGTTTTTCGTAACCAAAGATGCAGTTCTTAACATTATTAACAGTGGGAGTGGTGGTACAATCAGCAATTATCAATGGCGCCCAAAAAAGAAATCAATTGCAATTTCCATGCATGTGATAGGCAAGTATAATGTGAAACTAGAAACCAATAGGAAGACCTTTTCCTTTCCTAAGCTGTGGCTGTGGCTGCTAATTCTTGAACTCTGGAAACATTATTTTATTTATCACAGTGGATAATACTTCAGCCTCTGGCTTCACCAATGGAAAGCATCCAGAGGAGGCTAGCAAGGATTTGGGTACCGACAAGAATCAAACTATGGGTAAAACTTCTTCAACTGGAATTGGCTCAGATAGCAGCAAACATCAATCCTCTTCAGCTATTGCACTCACCAGGGAAGCACTAATGGATTCACTCATTTTGCTTTCTTGTGAGGATTCATTGCGTTTGTACTCAACAAAGAATGTGATTCAGGTAGCTCTGTTGCCTTTTTTTTATAATTCCAACAGCATACTCTGTTCACAAGCTGAATGTTTTAATTATTTTGTAGGGAAGCAATAAGTCCACTTTTAAAGTGAAACATGTGAAGCCTTGCTGTTGGACTTCAGTTTTTAAGAAAGATGGCAAAGTTTCTGGACTATTCTTGTTGTTTCAGACTGGCGTGATTGAAATCAGGTAGTAAGCATAAGATAATTAATAAAAGAACCTTGCCTCTATAGCATAGATTACCCTCTTAACTGAAATTTTTTTTCCTGTTTTTTTTTTTTTTCAAACACACCATGATAGCATACTATTGTCAACTTCTTTTGACATTGGTGATCCCTGTCTCTGCAGATCTTTTCCAGATCTTAAACTGGTTAAAGAAAGCTCCTTAATGTCAATTCTTAGGTGGAACTTCAAAGCAAACATGGAGAAGATGATGAGTTCTGACAATGAGCAGATTTCATTGGTATTTGTTTATGATGTCTGAAATTGTTAGTTGCTAGATACTCTGGATGCTTCAATTAGATGGTTTGTTTCTCATTTTGAGGATTCTGCAGGCAAATGGCTGTGAGTTGGCCTTCATCTCGCTACCTTCTAGCGAAAATGGTCTCAGGTACCTTAATCCATGTTTAGCCAAAGCTCAAATGCTATAACAAAAGTATTATAGCCTAAATTTGAATCTAATTGCCGTGCTTTTCTAGAGTATCGGACACTTTTCCTTGTCTTCATGATAAGGTCCTTGCTGCTGCTGCAGATGCTGCTATCAGTATCTCTTCAAATCAGAAGAAAAAGCAGGTTCAAATTAATGGCGCAAGTTTTTACCGTTTCAGATATATGTATTATATTTCTTTCCCTTCTTTTTTCTTTCTTGTTTCTTTGTTGAAGCTTATATGCTTTGTCACAGGGTACTAAACCTGGTATTCTAGGTGGTATTGTCAAAGGCTTAAAACAAGGGAAAATAGAACAGACAACAGAAATTGCTCCAACTCCTCAATCTAATTTTAGTCATCTAGAGGGCATTTTCTTGAAGTCTCCATTCTCAGACTCATCTCCAGTTATTAAAGATACTCAGGAAGCTGTGGAACTTGATATAGGTTATATTCCATTTCTATCTTCACCACATTGTTTTCTATTAGTTAATTGTCTCACTGAACTCTTTCCTGTAAGTGCAGATGATATTGAGATAGATGAATCTCCTCTAGTCATGGAAACTTCATCACAGGAAGTGAAAAAGACAAAGAAAGGTAGTTCATACTTTTGATATTAAATGTATATTTTAACTCATTGATTATTTAACAATATGATTTTCACAACTACAGAGAAGGTTACAGAAAGGGAACAGTTACTAGGCAAGGCTGATGATATAAAACCCAGACTTAGGACTCCTGAAGAAATTATAGCTCAGTATAGAAAAGCTGGGGTAATGTCACAGATAATTTTAGTAATCAGCTTCTATTCTCCATAGTAATATCTGTTTCAATAGATTACCTTATTTGATGTGGTAATTGCTTTCAGGATGCCTCGTCAGTTGCTGCACATGCAAGAAACAAGCTTGTAGAGAGACAGGAAAAACTGGAGGTACGATAATTAGGATTATTGTAGAACTTACTAGTATTTTTATATAATAGGGAGAACCCCATTTACTTTGCTAGAGCTACTCATGAGCATCTGGTTTCGCAGCTATTCTACCTACATTTTGCTGATCGACGATGATAAGAGAGAATATGATAATCCTATCAATTACATAAATTTGAGTTTTCCCTTGTGTTATATTATCTTTATCAACAAAGCAATTACTGAAAAAATTATGTATTAAAATTGTACTGCCTTATATAGAGCCTCTCTGCAGGCTATATTTGTTACATTTCCAGTCAAAACTTAGTAAATGCATCTTAGTCTGTTCTTCTATGTCTGTTAACTGCACACCAATGGTTTTGAGTGGATCCTAAGATGGCTTTTAATCCATGTACCAGAGAATTAGCAGACGCACTGCAGAATTGCAAAATGGTGCTGAAGACTTTGCGTCAATGGCAAATGAGCTCGTTAAGGCAATGGAGAATCGAAAGTGGTGGCAAATATGAACAAGGGACAGTCTGGTTCGGTTTGCTTGCATTTTTTATTCATTTACTTGAAAGACCTATTCGGGCATGGGGAAGTTCTCATCCCAGGTACTTTAATGGACTTGCTATTTTTGGTCTCACATCAACAATTGGCATTATTGCTGATAACTAAGACTTTAGAGCTTGAGCTTTCAACGTATACTTCATCTTTGATGTAAAGCGGATAATGTAAACCACAGTTTCCTTATTATTATTATTTTTTGGGAGGAGAGGGTGTAATTAGGT
Organism: Jatropha multifida; assembly: GCA_948099535.1. Taxonomy (NCBI): domain Eukaryota; kingdom Viridiplantae; phylum Streptophyta; class Magnoliopsida; order Malpighiales; family Euphorbiaceae; genus Jatropha; species Jatropha multifida. The sequence continues at coordinate 79,443 of CANUEX010045058.1, read as the reverse complement.
GAAATGTTTGTAAATAAAGCTGGTTGCTTTTTTTTTTTTTGTTTAACATTCCTTGTACACGGGTTTTTGTTTCATGCTTTAGAACAAAATGAGAGCATTGTGGTTCTTTATTTTCTTCTGTTCTGCTCTGTTGATCTGATATGAAATGGGAAATTCTCCAGTTGATTGAATGATTAATGAAGCTGGTAATCCAGCCTACAGATAGACCGCAAATCAATGTCCCAAAATCATACTATTGAAATTGTTAAGTTATTTCTATTTTCTTGTATGCTGAAAAATTATTACAAGCAATTAAAAGTTTTTTTTCCAATCATGAACCTTGTGAGCTTCATGAATATATAATTAAACTTCAGAAGTCAATAGTCAAATGGTAATCAAATTGATAGTACCATTCTTGAAAGTGGATGTTTTTTTCTTTTCTTTTTTTAAGCAAATTGAAGCATCTACAAAAGTAACATTCTAACTAAGTTTGAAGTTTGAAGTTTGATCTTGGATTTTATTTGATTTGGATTGTCAAAGATTAATTTATTTACATACGAATAGAATGAACGTTAAGTTTTAAAAGTTCAAAAACAATGAAATCAAGTTATAAAAATGAGTAAAGGAGATCCAAGAGAACTGTGGTTACAACATGAACCTCATTCGATTAAGAACAAAATAGTTGTTCTTATAGAAAAGCTAGCTATTCCCAACTTTTTTTCAAGTGTAAATGCAGAATAACCTTTCCTTATGATCTTAAATTTTTTACTGAATTTATATATATGGTAGTCTACTATGTGTAGTAGATATTTTTCATACCTAAAACATAAATTTTGCAGACCGATAATAGGTATTTAGCTATTCTTTTTCTTACTACTACACTCTGCGAAACAAACAAGGCCACAAAATTTTAGAAACTACCCTCAAATTCTTGCTTGTGTTATTGGCAAATAAACAAGTGTTTTCAGAAATAAACAAATAAATATTGTTATTGGGAACATATTTCAATAGCAAAAATGGAAGGCTGCCTAATATCTAAAACATGAAACTGAGTTAAAAAGTTCAAAAGAAAAAGGCAGAGAGTTTCAGGAAACCTGAAGGATCCTAAAACAATGTAATGTCTCCCTTGAGAATGAAGGAAAGCACAAATGCAGAAGTTACAAACCGGAAAAAGTTCATTGCTTACAACAATTTGCATGTGAAAAGTCTAGCTCGTATTGACCTGTCAGGGTACTAGGATTAGATATCTCCATCGCCTTGAACTATTCTTGTATTGGCAAGTCTTCTGCCGACAAGATCCCTCAATTCAATTTCTCCAGGGAACCTGTTTTCCGTTAGCTTTGAGAAAACCTACAATGCCCAGAGAGAAATAATACTGATGAGCGCACATGCACATATAGATCTTTCTATGGCCTACTTTCCACTATGGTCACTGAAATTACAGTATGACACATTGAACTTCAATTTGCATCAATTTAGGTTTCGGTTTAATAAGACAAACATTACCATTCCTGAAATTCATGTAATATGTATTACTCAAAACTTGTGTTTAATGAGTAAGAAAATATTCTGCCTGTTCCTTTTATTGGACTAGATTATACCGGCTTAGCATGTAAAATTCTGCCTAAATTCTAACACATTAAAAGACAGTAACTGTACAAAATTGACTAATGCCTATGATGACCACAAGTGAAATTAATTCATCATTATGCATATATATGTGCATGACTCAAGTTGTCCCAACAAGTAATAACAACCTAAATGTAAAAAGCTACAGAAGTCAGTCAAACTTCAAAGCAACATCTCAGAACTTAAGGCAGAACAAAAGATATAAATCTTACCAATTCAACATTGCAATACACTTCAAAAGCACCAGAACTCTGGAGGAAGGACTGTATAAAGTTTCCAAAAAGCCAAGTGCTTGCAATACTTCCAAATCTGTTTGCACGCAGAGAGTAATACCAAGAAGGTGGAACTGCAAATCCTAACTTAGGAAAAATCTGTTCACCTCCCATGATTAGTCCAATGATTCCGAATTGAAAAACTGGAACCACTTTGCTCAGTAAGCGCTTCGGAAGTGAGGGAGGATAATTTGCCAAAACAATATTGATCCCAGGAAATTGTGTTTCCAGCATGTTTTTCATAGTTATAGCAGTTCCTCTGCCAAATTAAAACCAAAACTTTGAAAGTTAAGAAAACAAATATTAATACAACATCAATGAAATGTATTTGCTTCAATAAACAGATAATTTTACTAAAAATTCATTTGTATTTTTAATGGAAAAGTCGCTTTCTACATTTCCTTATCTAAATTAACATTGCCTTTTCATTTTAACTTCAATGTAATACTTTAGAAACAAGCAATATGTATACCTAAAGATCACCATTACCAAAATTGCATTCAAGTGCAATAAGATTACCATTACCAAAATTTATAGCAATTTATTGTATTAGTAAATTATTATTATTTATAGAACTAAATCACAAGACTTTTACTTATTATCATGCTAAAAATTTTGCTAAAATTCTACTAAATCTACCAATAGTGACTTTGTAGGAATCAATTAAAAAAACTAGGTGATTCTATTCATATAAATTAAAAATTGATCTTATAATGATCGTGCCTGAAATTGAGCCCAAACACTCTTTCAAGAAGGCATCCCAATCCAAAAAGTGGAGCTACCCGGTATAATTTGTCTCAGTTTGTCCCCCCTTCCTTGGTATAAATGAATACCACAAAATTTGGTGGAATTCAAATGAAATCCCATTTTTGAATGCCTATATATTACAAAAATGTTATTGCGTTCACGCACCCAAGATCTCGTCACAGGTCTATTAAGAGCGGAATCAGATTTAGGAGCTAAAGCTTTTGTTTTTAATTTGTTCTTTCCTCAACCTATGGTTGTTGAAAAGAAAGAAAAGAACGTGAGCTTGTGGAGGGAGCTCTAACCTTAGACTCGATAGGAGAGAGAGTCTAGATCTCAATTAGTTAGAAAATAATCTGCTTGTTTATTTAATACGTAAAGCCTCCAATTTATAGAGGAATACAAGCACTAATAAAGTAATTATAGTAGAAGTAAGTTTCCTAAATAGAATAGGAAACTATTGTCCTAAATAGAGTAGGAAACTACTGAAAGACAATTACTCGAAGATCTCCTATTGTGCTTAAAATAACTAATTAAGAAATAATAATAATATTAAAAAGAAAATAATGGGACCATTAAACTTATCTGCTGCATCCCAAACCTGTGCAGATTTAATTTTGCCAATTAATCTTGTGGCGCACGTCGCTTATTGGACTTGCCTACAAACACATCCATAACAAATGTTCATTGCAATTCTACAGTTTCAATTCTGTGGCATTGATCATAACTAAAACGAACTAAATCACGAGACTTTTACTTATTATCATGCTAAAAATTTTGCTAAAATTCTACTAAATCTACCGATAGTGACTTTGTAGGAACCAATTAAAAAAACTGGGTGATTCTATTCATATAAATTAAAAATTGATCTTATAATGATCGTGCCTGAAATTGAGCCCAAACACTCTTTCAAACGAAATCCCACTTTTGAATGCCTATATATTACAAAAATGTTCATTGCAATTCTACAGTTTCAATTCTGTGGCATTGATCATAACTAAAACGAACTAAATCACGAGACTTTTACTTATTATCATGCTAAAAATTTTGCTAAAATTCTACTAAATCTACCAATAGTGACTTTGTAGGAACCAATTAAAAAAACTGGGTGATTCTATGCATATAAATTAAAAATTGATCTTATAATGATCGTGCCTGAAATTGAGCCCAAACACTCTTTCAAGCAGGCATCCCAATCCAAAAAGTGGAGCTACCCAGTATAGTTTGTCCCAGTTTGTCCCCCCTTTCTTGGCATGAATCAATACCACAAAATTTGGTGGAATTCAAACGAAATCCCATTTTTGAATGTCTATAAATTACAAAAATGTTCATTGCAATTCTACAGTTTCAATTCTGTGGCATTGATCATAACTAAATCGAATTCCATCCAAATTGATGGAATTTCAAATGAATTCCACGAAACTTACACCTCAAGTCCTGTTTATAACCCAAATACCTCAAATAAAAAATAAATAAAAATCTAAAATTTCAATATCGACAGATATTTGGAATTAAAACAAGAGATACCTATAAGAACAGGAAGCACAGAAATCAATATTAACAGTGCTGCCAATGCCAATACCTCCTAATCCACCAATTGCCATTGACGGTGATTTCTGCATTTTGACAACCGAATTCAATATATTTTCTTCGAATTTAAGACTAAAAAAACAAACAGAGGAGAGAAAATGAGAAATTGAAGAAATACCTGTACAGGAAATTGAAGGGGTCTTTGCTGTTGTTGTTGGAGAACTTGATTAGGCTCTGTTTGGATGATGTTATGATCATTTTGAGCAGGTTTTGGAGGTTGCGGTATCGTAAATAGATTTACAATATCGGTGAAAAATAGAAAGATTGGTAATCCTAAGAGCAGAAATTGAGATCGATCCATTTTCATCAATAACACTACCAGTCGCAGAGAAGAAGCAGGCCAAGGCCAGGGCCAGGGAGACGGCAAAAAAATATGTAAAATGGAGTGCTTGCACTGAAGGGGAAAAGTTCAAATTAGTCCAAAATCTTTGAAGTTTGTCCAATATAAACCTCCAAATTACGAAATTCATTTAAATATTTATATTTTTTGAAAAATAAAAAAAAATTAAAAATATGTGAAATTGAATTTGATCAAATTTTAAAATTATAATAACATATTTAAAATTTATTTTTATTGTAATTTTTAATATATAAATTTTAGAAAATTATTTCTTTCCTTTTGAAAATTATTATCCATAGTAAATTTTTATTATTTTATTGTCATATATACTTTTATTAAAAAAAAAGTTTGATAAATTTTTAAGTATGGGAGAGAAGAATTCCAACTTAAAAGTCTATACACATCTATCACTGGTTTATATATTAGTGTGCAAAAATATCATAGTCAGATTTATTTCTTATTTATCCCATGAAATGATAAATATATTTTATTCTGTCTATGAAAATGTTATGCCTCTGCTACTACTTTTAATAAAACTGTATTTAATCAAATATTTGGCTATAATTTGATTTATTCAATAAAATGGATCATTGAGTTTTAACAGATATTAACTTAAAGGGTGTATAAAGAAAAAATAAAAGAAAAATTATATCTTAATTATATTATTCAAATTTTCAAAATTATGTGCAGCTCAAATCAAGATAAAAATTTAAAAAATAATTATTTAATATTTTATATAATATTTAATTCATTTCTTAAGTTTGTCTGGTCAGTTAAAAGTTAATCCAATTTTAAAGTTTTGAAGTGTTAAAATTAGTTTAAAGTGAAGAGGGAAGTGAGATAGTTATTTCAAAATGACAATTTCTGTCCTTATCTCCCTGGCTTCTTCTGCTTCAACTTCTCATCCTCCAGCTTCTCATTTCCTTTGGAACTTGCTGCATCATCGCTACTATTGTGACTTCGTCCTCATCGTCAGATCGGTTTAGACTTCAAAAGTTGTCAGCATGGCTCTCCAAATTGTTGCACCGAAGAGCATTACACATTAGATTTTTCATTAGTTTTGCGTTGTTATTGGTGATTCGATTATGATTATTCATTAGTTTTGCGTTGCTATTGGTGATTCGGTTATCTTCAATGTTAATGTTCGACTCAATAGACTCCATTTTTGTGTTTCGGAGTTTGGAATTTTAGATTTTGATTTGATTTTTAGCTTTTCTTATTTTGATTCTAAGCAAGGAGTTTTGTTAATGAAAAATTTTGCCATGAACGCCAAGAAGAAGTTTAGAGTTTTCTCTCAATTCCTCCAACTATTGTAAGCAGAATCCAAGGGTTTAAGGCAAGAGTGTTTTAGTATTTTTACTTGATTTTTAGTATTTTTACTTGATTTTAACTTTTAAAAGTATCAAAATTCGACAAATGTACCTTTTAACAATACAGAGAGGAACGTGAGGGATGAATTAAATATTATTTAAAATGTCAAAGATTATTTAGATAATTTTAATAAACCTTAGAAACTGAATAATTATTTTTTCTAAAAATTATTGAACAAAGAGGGTACAAAATAAAATTTAGTTTTAATAAATACAAATTAAAAATTTAATATCGACAAATAAAATTCAATGACTTGCTTAATTAGTGCATAAATACTCAATTTTCTATACTTAAATCATAATTCTGCTGGTTGGCATGGCTGCAGACAGTTTGAATTGGATCAAACCGAAATTCAAACGGTATAGGATAAGAATTGGAATTGGATCAAAATCGCCAACTTAAAATTTTGAATCTGAATTGGCAAGTTCGATCCAGTTCAAATTGAAAATTATATTTTTATTTTGATCTATAATCATTTAGTATGTATTATGCATTTCTACAAGTCTTAAATAAATTTGTTACTGCGTGATACACTTGATTTAAAAGTTAAAATTCTTAAAAAAGAGAAAATGGTGAGAAAAAAAAGTGTTATGTTGTTCGATATAAATGAGAGTTCAATATTTTTTTTCTTGAGTTTAGGGTTCCTCTCTTCCTCTTTTCTCTCTGGGTTATCTAACCCTAGCTTTTGTTTAGAGCGGTAGTTGTTAATCAACGGTAGGCCTACTTTTCCTCTTTCTTCTCGCTCTTAATCTTTTATTCATTTTTAATAAACTCATATATATTTTTTTTATTATATCTATTTCTTTCTTTGTTGTTTTATTGTTGTTGATTTATCATCATATTTGGAGTTCTTTTATCTCTTTTTGCATGAGGTTTTAGTTTCTTATTTGTGAAAGTTTGTTATTGAAAGGTTTGATTTTATTTGATTGGAGAATTTAGATCCTATTTTTCTTGATGTATATCTTCGATCAATGGAGTTTGGTAATACAACATGTTCTTCCATTTGTGCTATTAATGTATAACGGTTTGAACTCATCCATATACGTCATACGCAACAAATTTTTAGAAAATCAATCTAAGCATAGCAGATTTGGAGAAGTTATTTTATTGTCCAAAATCAATTAAAAGATCAATTACTACTGTGAAGGTTTATATCAGTTAAGTTATCTTCAAGCGAAAAAATCTAATGTTGTTTCTTTTAATTTTAATTTTATTATTTAAAATAATATAAATAATTCTTTTGTTGTTGAAGGATCAACCAATTTTCTATTAATTATGATAGTAAGTTCTATGTCTTGTCTAATTGAGTATCTGTAGTACTTGATTTTATTATTAACAAATTATATTTCTAAAAACAATATTTATTTCCTTTCAAATTTTTTTACTTAGTAAAAAATTAGATTACTTGAAATTCTTTTTTAAACTTTTATAATAATTTTTTTGATTTATTTATAAAATTAAAGAATTTTAATTTTTATCACTCTAAATTTATTTAAAATAAAATTAACTAATATTTTTTTGAATTTACATTACTTTTTTCCAAAAAAAACATAAATCTAAAAATAAAATTCTATTATTTTTTTGAGAAATTTATATGTATTTATAATCAGAATCGTTGATTCATCGGAACCATGTTAAAATTGGCCAAAATAAAAATCTAATCAAAACTGGTGATTTAAAAATTGATTTAGTTACAACATTTTTTAAAAATTTTGAACCTGAATTCTAATTCAACAAACCGTGCCTTGGGATGGAAGCAGGGTGAATATCGCGAAATTTAAGCTTTTTTATCTATATCAATTTAAAATTTTATTCTCGTATCTGTTCAAAATTCATTTAAATACTTATATTTAAAACATTTAAATTTTACTATATCCATCTAAAATTGTTTATAATAACCCTCACATGGTTGGGCAACCTCGAATTTTAACTATCCAAATTTAAATTTATTTAAAATATAATTTTTATTAATAATGAATAAAAATATTTATAAATATCCAATAGCGGATATTAAAATATCTATACCCACATTATTTTTATATCTATTAAAAATAATAATTTTATTATTTATATTCATCATAAATTTATTTATAACCATCCGCGTTCTATTTTAAAGGATGGGATCAGAGGGATGCCCTAAAATATCTGCACCGCATCCCTAACTGCTGGAGATAAAGCACGGAACGTAGTAAGAAAATTCTTTTTTTGGAAAAGAATTCTGTTTGTTCGAATTATTATATTAAAAAAGAAAGGGGCAAAAAAATGTAATTCCGTAGGATAGACAGGGCGGGTCATCATCAATGCGTGTCCTTACCGACCCCTGAATTAAACATGACAAATTAATCACCAATCAAAATCCATCCTTGAATAGGTCAAACCTCAACTCGCTGCCGGTGGTAAACTTTCTCGCCAACCAAACAGAATGTAGACCAACTTGCACTCGTATTTTATTTTTTTCGGCCTTCCTTATTGCAACTGTTGCAAGTGCCCAATTAACTGGAGTGTTAGTGTTTCGTTCACTGATTCTTGCACAGGATAGAGAACTATAATAAAGTGAAGGCAAAAACGTGAGGTTCTTGTTCAACCAGCAATACAGGTTTATATACCCTTGTATTATCTTTTTCTCGTCTCTCTTTACTTTCGTGGGTAAGGGTAACAGAGACCCGGAAAGAATTTCTCTTTGTAACTCCACCTGGGTCTTCGATGGCGAGCTGGCTCTTATCAGAATGTGGCTTAAAGCCGCTTCCTCAATTCTTCGCCAGACCCAGAACCGAAGCCGTTTTGCGCACCAATTCGTCAAAACCCAGATTTTTGCAGACAAGCAAGACCGTTACAGATCTAAGACAACCCTTTTCTTTTGGAGAGAGAAGTTGGAGGGTTAAAGTGAGTGCTCCATATAGAGTAGGAGAGGAAGAGAAGGGAAATGTTGGAATCGTAGAAGAAAAAGAAGGTAAATTTGATCCAGGAGCGCCGCCACCGTTTAAATTGTCTGATATTAGGGCAGCTATACCAAAGCATTGTTGGGTTAAGGACCCATGGAAGTCAATGAGCTATGTAGTTAGAGATGTCGCTGTGGTTTTTGGTTTAGCTGCAGCTGCAGCTTATCTTAACAGTTGGGCTGTTTGGCCTCTGTATTGGGCTGCTCAGGGAACAATGTTTTGGGCTCTGTTTGTTCTTGGCCATGATTGGTAATCACTCTCTTCCTTTTGCAGATCTGGTTTCTATTTGGCTTGTTTTCTTGCTGAATTCTGTTGCTAATTTGCTTTCTCTTGGTGTTTGAATTCATGTTGTAGTGGGCATGGAAGCTTTTCGAACAATCCCAAGCTAAATAGTGTTGTTGGGCACCTTCTTCATTCTTCAATTCTTGTACCTTATCATGGATGGTAATATATGTTGCATGTTTCTCAGTGTATTTTCTTGTAATCGTAACTTTTAGGATTTAATTAATTTGGCTAGTAATTTACAGGAGAATTAGCCACAGGACTCATCATCAAAACCATGGACATGTTGAGAATGATGAATCATGGCATCCGGTTAGTGATTTATTCAATTTTTGTGGATGTTTTATTCAGAATTGATGATTATAGGCCATCAAGATTAATTAGTTACTGTTTTGAATTGCAGCTGCCTGAGAAAATATTTAGAAATTTGGACAACATTACAAGAAAATTGCGCTTCACTGTTCCTTTTCCAATGCTTGCCTATCCTTTCTATCTTGTAAGTCTTTGATATCCCGTTAAACAATTTCATTTAAAGAAATTGTCTAGTAGAGAAGAACACAAGACAAGATGCTGATACCCTGACATGACTATTCTGTGTTTTGTTGGTTATCACGTCTCAGAAGTGTTCATAGTAGTTCATTGCTGATAAGTTCTTCTATGTTACAGTGGAATAGAAGCCCAGGAAAAACTGGTTCACACTTTCATCCAGACAGTGACTTGTTCTTGCCGAATGAAAGGAAGGATGTGATTACTTCCACCGTATGCTGGACTGCCATGGCTGCTTTGCTTGTGGGCTTATCTTTTGTAATGGGTCCTATTCAATTGCTTAAGCTGTATGGAATCCCATATTGGGTAAGTATCAATTTTTTTTCTTCTGACTTTTGGACATAAATTTTTGACATCATAGAAATTGAAATTTTTAACTTTGACTTTGCTTTGCTATTAGGGTTTTGTTATGTGGCTGGACTTTGTTACTTACTTGCATCACCATGGTCATGAAGAGAAACTTCCTTGGTACCGCAGAAACGTAAGCATTTCTTTGTTAATGGTTTCCTTTTCTTGTGTCATAATATTCCAAGTTTTGACACTACCTTTAAATTCAAAGATTTGAAAAGTTAATAAAACTAATGTCATGTCTATGTTGAGAATTGGTGTTCAGTATTGAATCTTTGTAAAATAGTAATCACATTGTCAAAAAGTTGTTGATGGAGTCTTTCTTGTTTGGCAATGAAGTTGATTTGAAATCAAATTTGACAGGAATGGAGTTATTTAAGGGGAGGGCTGACAACACTTGATCGTGATTATGGATGGATTAATAATATCCATCATGACATTGGAACCCATGTTATTCACCACTTATTTCCTCAAATCCCTCATTATCACTTAATTGAAGCAGTGAGTATTTCTTTAATTCTACTAAACAAACTTGCATATGCAATTGTGAGGAGCAATCTCGTAGTATCTGAAGTGAACTCCCTAATGTTTCTCTTAATTTTTGTTCTTTGATATTTTATCTAGACTGAGGCAGCCAAACCTGTGCTTGGCAAATACTACCGGGAGCCGGAGAAATCAGGGCCTTTACCTTTTCACCTAATCGGAAGTTTGGTAAGAAGCTTAAGGACAGATCACTATGTTAGTGATACTGGCGATGTAGTTTACTACCAGACTGATCCGCAACTTAGCGGCTCAACATCAGAGTAGAACTCGTTTGGATACGGCTTTAGGCTCTTCACAGTTGGTTTCTTTACGTAGCTTCAACGGATTGTTTGATCTTTATATTGTGAAACAATGGCTAAGGTCAGTTGATATCATTATTTTCCAAGGTCCTCATCAGAGGAAAATTATTTTTCACAAGAGCGTGATTATGATGCCTGCATAAAATTGTAGCAGCTGCATTTTTAGTCAAGTGAGAATATATAGATTTTTTTTTTTAACATTAGTACTGTAACTTTGAGGGAAAAATTGTACTCTATCATTTGTTCTTGAAGAGGAAATCATCTCTTCAGCTAATCACATAATCTATTGGTCAATTGATTCATCACTGAAGAAATTTGAGATAAAAGCAGACAATTTATTCATATTTCTTCCTCCTTTTGCATTTTTAGTATTATACCTATTTAATTTTTTTCTTTTAAAAAAATTCCTTTTTTAAATTTATTCATGTCTCAATTTTACAACTGTGAGTCAGGGAGTTCAAAATTCCTTCACAGTCAGTCTTTTAACCAAATAAACATTTATTTTAAAAGAAAATGTCAATGATCTTTAATTAATATATTTTAAAATCAACCGCAGATGGGACAGTATGAGTCTTTTTTTTTTCATAAGTGAGACACTGAACCAAGATGATATTAATTTTTACTGCAAGAATATATTTTAAAATCGTACTTTTCAGAACTGCAATAGCAATAAGCTCAACAAAAATCTTTTGATTGTAAACATCAACTAGTCATTAACGATTAATCATTCAAAAAAATTAACCATCAAATCACATGTTTTTTCATGCAGTTCCATCAAAATCGTGTCAACAAACGGTAATTTGCTCGTGTAGTTTTCTTTCTGATATAATGGCGTTCTCTCTGATATGGCAAACAAAACATGGGGCCTCGCAAGTGCAAAATTGTGGCAAACAAAAGTACGGAGAAAGTGCCAAAATGATAGAGATGAAGATTTTCGAGCCATCCATTCACAATAGAATGAAAGTTACATCACATGGATCAGAAGATATAAATCAAATTTTGATGGCCACAATAATCCGGAAAAAAAAAAAGAGCGTAAACGTTCCACTTTGCTTTACTGTTTTAGCTGAACGCCACCTCATATTGAGGTCTATTTTTCAATTTGCATACGTGTTTTATTTGCACCATAATGAAAATCATCATGGAAACATCAAGCCAAACTGGTTTGGTTTCGGTATAACCGATTACATGACTGGATTGGTAGAAGGAGTCAATCTAAACGAGCCTTTAATAGATTATGGGCTTTTTTAAAATGTTGGGATGGCCCGATTTAAGAAAGACAGGAAGCAAATGAAGCAATATATGGTCGGCAAGTCACTCACGTTCAGGTGAGTCGGTGAGAGTTCATTTCATGGTAGGCCCCACACTTTAGAAAAGGAATACATTGCAAGACTCAATAGTCAACTAATGCGGCTCTAACCGGAAATTCAATTTTCTTCCTTTTCGTCGAAATTTCAATGCCCAATTGTACAAAAAACACAAATAAATAGCGAAATCCAAAGACATTGTTCTGTCTTCGTTCCCTTTTTTCTAATCTTCCATTTAAGATTTTTGAATCTGTGTATATCATATTAAATTCTTAATTTAATTAAATTTATTTTGTAAACTCAGTTTGAACTTTATATTTTATTAGATTTTTAATAAATTTAGGTAGGAATAATTTTTTATTTTAATTTGTTTTTATTTTATAAAATTATAAACTAAACCGCCAGTAAATACATTGTCACCCGGAAATAAAGTTCACTTTATTTTGATTGATGAGGTGATGTTTGTCTTAATGCACTTCATCGTACACTCTAGAGCACACATAATATGATTCAAATCAATTGAAACTAATAAAAATAATTTTAAAATAAAAAATATGACTTGTCCAACCAATGGGTCAAACCTGGTTTTTCAAGAATAGTATGTAATTTATAGTAACTGAATGACATGTAACGCTATTATTTAAAAAGGAAATTGCATCGCACTATCTTTCAACTTTCAACCTTCTCAATGTGAAAGCAACAACCGAGCTGCTTGCTCTTCTTCTACCACTCTACGCTGCTGTCCAACAAAAAATAACATTCAAATCAAATCCTGAGCCCGCCTCTGTCTCTCTCTCTCTCTCTCTCTCTCTCTCTCTATCATTAATTCTCTTGACACCATACCCCAAATTATGATTTTTGAAACCAAATTATATAAAATAAATTTTGAAAAAGAAAGCGAGCAAGAAAGAAAGAAACCATCCTTTTAATACAAAACCTCTCTCTTTCTTCTTAATTTCCCACTCCCTCTCTCCCAACCAAACAAATAACTTAGCAATGCCCAGCTCAAACAGCAGAACAGCAACTCCTTCTGGTTGTTTTTCAAGCGTAGCGCGCCTCCTTCTCTGCAAAGGTAGCCTCCAAACACACCCTTCAGATCAAATTACAGATCATGTTCATAACACAGCAACGGAGTTCGAAAATCTAAATGAAGCATCAAAGCATGACCAAGTCAACTTTAAAGTCAAAGTTGAAGCTTCGGCCGCTGCAGCTACTCCAGGTCCAGGAGTAGTAGCCAGGTTGATGGGCTTAGATTCTTTACCGGATACTAATCGGATTCCAAGAAATGGAAAAACTACTCCAGATTCTGTTACGCGTAGTCGGTCAGTGAATTTTATGGATTATTTGCTTGAATTTGACTTATCACAAGCTCATCATCGTAGAGTAAAAACGTCCCTGTCGTTTCGTGAAGTACCGACATTACAGAATCGGAAGAATAATGACTTCTTTCTTCTTTATTTGGATAATATCGAGAAAACCAAGAAAATTCGACCTAATAAATTTAGAAAAGCTGAAGTGGGTCTGGAAGATAGTAACAAGAAAGAAGAGAAAAGCAAGAAAGAAGAGAAAGGAGTAGCAGATGTAAGGAAGGAAAAGAAAAATCAAAGAAATAACAATTTGAAGATTTCTAAGCTGAAGGATGAGCCAAGAAAGCAAGTCATGCATGATAATAAACAGCTTTCAAGATTTGGTAGTTGTAGAGGAGGTCAAGTTTCATCTGGGTTTGTTTCGCCTCGGAAAATTAAAGATCGGAGAGTTCCCAAAGGAAAATCAAAATGCGCAGTCAAGCCAATCAACCAAAAGGAAGTGTTGGTTGAATCGAAACTAATGAAGAAAATTAAGAACCAACGCGCAATGAAAGATTTACAGTGTTATTCTGAGTGTAGTTCAGATGATTCAAGTCCAGTTTCTGTTCTTGATCTTGACGAATGTCCTATTCATGATGATCAAACTTCTTTTTCGCCAGGTACTTGGTCTACCAAATTTCCTGTTCTCTGCTTAGTCTTTTTCTTGAATTTTATCTAATTGAATTCTGATTCTTAATTAATTTTGCTAAACAGACTGTACAGTTGGTCATCAAAATTCAAACCCAGAGAAGAAATTTCCACCCAAAGCGACTAACTTTGAGTACCCTTTTTCACATCCTGCTGGCTTATTAAACACTTGTGACAATGCTACGAATTATTACATAGAAGTAGTGAGAGAGCTCTGCAAGTTGACAGGGGAAGATATGAAAGAGTCAAAATGGGTTTCAGAAAATGTGTTGAAGTTGGAGAGTTTTGAAGAGATGTGTCCAGATTTCGGGCAACAAATTCTGGATGTACTTGTAAAGCAATTAGTAGAAGAACTCGTTGGATTCCATAATTGACGATTGAAGTTGAAGAACTTATTTCAATCATTGATGGAAAGTGTTAAAAAAAATGTATATCCTGTAACACTGAGCAGAGTCCTTCCATTGTTTTTGTGTATTTGAGTTGTACCAGTTGCTTTTACAAATGGTTACTAAAATCATTGTATCAACATATTATTTTGTATTTTTTTTAATTGTCATTTAATTTTATTATACATACGAGCCACATGGTATCCAATGCCCATTTTCATACATTCATCACTTCCATCCAATCAAAATTAAACCATCTAAAATCAAGAGATTTACAATAGACGAAAATAAGATGAAGAAAAAACTTATCAACACCCATCTGTGTTTGGGAAAGAGAGAAAGGAAAATTAGGGAGGAAAGAAAATAAGAGAGAATTGTTCCTATTCATTTTCAATTTTATTTTTCACCTTATGTTTAGTTAGAAAAAAAAAATAAGAGAAAATAATATTCTTATAAATTTAAAATTTTTGTACTTTTTTAAAAATAGTAAAAATTTCCCTTCATTTAATCAGTTTCTCTCCAATTTGGAGAGATTGAGAAATTGTGGAGCCAAGAGGAAAATTTTCCTCTCCTCCAAATTTTCTCTTTTGTTCTAAAATATTTATCAACATCCAATGTATGGATGGATTCATATACCAAATCAGAAATATTCTGATTTAAATTAAAATACTGTTTATGATTAGTTTGACGTATAAAAAATACTTTCCTTTCAACTCCAACTACCTCTCACCTCACTTTCTCTAACAAAATCTCTGATCAAATGTAAGTCATCCATCTAATTAACATTACTGAATAAAACTTGAGAAGTAAACAATTAAAAATTGCATAACCATACCCACTGATTTAGTAATCCTTCTAATAAATAAGACACAAAATATATAATGTGAAAGGAGTTAGCCGCTTTGGAGTGGATACGTGCAGTGTCTGCACATGGGAAGCAGAAAGCTCTTTTCAGGTCAGACTGAGAAAATGTGAACGTGTGTTTATATACTAAGACACTCAGTATCGAACGTGCAAGAAATGGAATGTCAAAGCAAGGTCTATTAAAGCAGAAAGAATCTTGGGATGATGGCAGAGACTCGGTCTTCATTAGATGGAAACGAGTGTTAAAAATGGGAAAATGATAACTAGTGTAAACATCAAACATGTGATTAGCTTCTCAATTATTTGAGAATGTATGTATATTGGCCTAAGAGTCAAGTTATCAAACCCACCCGGGTCAACTCGGAAAACCGAATTCAAATCCGGACTGATTTCATTTCTAAACTATTTAGGAAAAAGAGCCGGATTGAACTAATTGACCTCTTGTTGAACTGGATGACATATCTAAACTAGTTTATCTAGACTGATTTTTTGATATTTTTAATTATTTTTTTCTATATAGTAATTATTAGTTAAATATATGTTATCAATATTTTATGACTCACTAATTACACAATTAACCAGCCAATTAAACAAATGATTTTTCCACTTTTCTTTTACTTCTGCTGCATAACATAAGATAAATAAATGTAGTATAAGAAAACCTTATTTAGGCTGAGAAGGCCGAAGGAGGAATTGCAGACTACATGAAATTAAAAATACATTGTGGGCCTAACCAGGCCTTGCTATATGAGATAGTAAGGCCTCATGTTTCTTAATGGGCTCCAAATTGAAGCTTAAAATTGGCATTTAGTGTTATTGGTTCCAGAACCCTAACCGAGGCTTCTAACTCTACCTTGCACATACTAGTTAGCAAATTCGTTTCTTTTCCTTTTGTTTTTTCCCACTTTGTCAAGAGATATAAACTCACCAATTACATTCTATGAAACATCCAATAATTTAAATAAATAATAGAAATTATAGCCACAAGGTATAAAAATAAACTTTGCTTTGTTCTAATTTTACCAATTCCACTCGTTTTTTTCATTTATTACAACATTTAATTTTTCTATTTATAATTTAAAAGTCATGAGTTGGAATAATGAAAATAGTCCTTTACAAAAAAATAAAAAATATATATATACATTAATCATTTATAAAACTTATATATATGCGATATTTGGTACACTGAATTGATTTTTCACTGCGGAATCAAATTAATTTAAATTAGTTGGAGTCGAGACCAACATCATTTTCAAAGAATTTGTGAACTGCAAGAATTTTAGTACTCTTTTCTGTAATTGTATTCCCTATGCTTAGTAGAATAAGATTAAAAAGGTCGAAGGGTGACTTTTGAAAAGGCGGAGTAGTTGCAGATTATTCAAAGATTAGAAGGAAAAACAGAGATGAGATGAGAGAGGGGAAATTGAGAAATATGTCAATAGGTCAGGCGGGTTAGAGAGAAAATTAATTAAAAAAATAGTAGTCATAATTAATAAATTGCAAAGGGATGAACCGACCAGGTCCAATAATCTTTGACTTGTGTTTTATGTGTTTACCGAATAACGAATAACTTCCTTCACTTTCTTATTCAACGACGGTCAAAATTAACCAAACCTAAGTCATATCACGTGAGCAGGTATCCTTCCCACGTACCCATTTATATATATGTATATATATTAAAAGGATTAATTATTATTTAATTCCTAGATATTAGTGGATTATACAGAGGTGGGGCCAGGGGTTTACAATAGTACTGAAAAAGATAATAATAATGCAGCGAAAATCAATAAATATTCCATAACTTTGATTTTAAACTAAATTTAAAATTCTGAAAAAATATTATAATATTAAAGAAATAGTAAACGATTCATATTTTTTTAAAAAAAAAATTGAATGAATAGGAGAAATTATGTATCAATTTTTTTTTTAATTCTGTGAGTGCAGTATAATATTTCTTTCTATAAATAAATGATTATAAAAAAAATTCCAATAAGAGTGTCAAAAAAAATTTTAGAATTTAACAAAAAAGCTTATAAGGCAAAATTCTACTTCAAAATTTGCGGTCAATTATATAAAATTAAAAGATATTTATTCTTTAAAAAAAATCATATTTATTGAATTAATTACACATTTATGTAAACAGAAAGTTAAATAAAAAAAATTGAATGGAATATTAGAGGCCGAGTCGCTAGGAGTGAGTATTTCATTTGGTCAATTCGGTAAATTTGATTCGATTAATAAATATTCAGTTAAAAAAAATTAAATTTTCAGTGATGGATTAAAGATTCAACTAAAAGTTAAGTAAATTAACCGACTCTCAAAATCAAATTAGTCAACTCTCAAAATTACATCATTTCAATTATTAAGTAAATAATAAAATTAAAAATTAAAAATATTTTAATTTTTATTTTGTTTAAATAGTGATTATTAATTTTGATTAATTTTTATTTCGATTAAAATATATTTATCACAAATTTTAGTTAAATCAATCGGTTAATTAGATTTTCATTTTCTTTAACTTCGATTAAAATTAATTTAACCAAAATGATTCAATTAAATTTAATTAAATAAAAAAGAATTTCGATTAAAAAATATTATTTAAATTAATAGAATGGCCACAGCTCACTTGGGGCCCCCAATGGGGCTCTGCCCTTAATTGTAGTTATTTATTAAAAATATCAACTTTCAATATTCAATTATCGAGTCTTTGGCTAATGTTTTTGTTAAACCAGTAGATTTAATAAAAAAAAAATGCAAAAATCTATATTCATACTATATATGTATTTATTAGATAGTAATTTTACTATCTAAACTAATTTATAACTATTCTTTCCAAATGAACTGGAGCGCAGCGGAACGGAACTGTATCATAAAATGTCCATTTCACTTCCATCCCTAAATTTGAAAGATTTCATAATAATTTGCGGTTACCATATTGCTACGCAAAAGGAAGAGAAAGCCCGTTTCCGTGGGCTGGGACCCACAAAATCGTGATCCTGCAAGCGTCACTTGTGACGGTAAATGAGAAATGCTTAGCGGTTGATTTGTAGGGCCTCAGGCCCATTTATTTTTCAGCGATCGACATAATGCCGCTCGCAAAAGAGGACCCAACCCACTGCCCGTAATTTCCATAACACTAATATAAATACAAATAAAAATAGTCTCATTGTGGCTTCCGCTGGGAAGGAACAAACAACTTGAATTTTTTATGGCAATGATGAATTTGTATTTGTAGGTCCACTCAATTATCTTGCCCTTCCAACCTCCCAAAAGGGATTAAGGGTTAGTGTTTGAATTTTGGACCCCTTTTATTTACCTTAATTAATCTTTTTGACCACGTAATTTTTTAAACTATAAGCATGCATTAATGTAATTAAATGTATTTTTTTATGTCTAAGCTGCGAATTTTAATTTTACAATTAGTATATTAAAATCCTTCCCATGTGGGTGTATATATATAGAAGTAGAAGTCAAAGTTTGGAGACGAAATGCGGAGCGTGAGAAATGTAATTAATTTTTTATAGCATGAGATACGTACATAGGGTACCAAAAAAAGGTACAAAGGCTTGATTCTGTGTAACTTACGTGTTCAATGACATGAACATTTCAGCTCAGCTGTTTAGCAAAACATAGAACATTTAATTGACCAAACACCAAAGATGGACCAAATCCACATGTCTTATTTAATGTTTGACGCAGGACACTATGCCCATGTCGGACAAAAATTCCTTTCTGCTTAAGTCTTGTTTTTCGATACACGCTTTGCTTTATATAAATATAAATTAACCCTTCTTTTGTATTTTTAATTAAGGTGACAAAGTCTTCTTTTTATTAGTTACATGAGAAACAAATAATGCCTATGCATAGGATTAAGAATACAAAATGTGCATGCAAACCAACTTTAATTAGTTATTTTAACATTTATTAACTGTTTAAGTAATTTTTTATTAAAAAAATTACAAAGGTTAATATTTTATAAAAAATTCTAAACATTAATTTAGACGTTGTGTTATGGAATATTATAAAAGAAATTTCGACCATCCAACAAGCATATAATAAACTGTGTCGAAAGTATTTTTACTTAAATATTATTTAAGGCTTAAAATCTTTAGTCATAAAAAATATATAAATTTTGAAATTTCCTTGGAAATTTTGAATTTAAAATAATTTTTGAAAAATATATACTTCAAAAAAATGTTTTATAATCAAATTTTAAGAATTGTAAAAATAATTTGGTAAAATAAGAAAAAGAGTCTAATCTGAAATCCAAGCTCACGTACGCGGTGGCAGTATAGCTGTCGCTCACATGTAGTAGATATGAACTGGAAATCAAAATGTTCAACCAAGTTGGCTTCTTTACGCGTAAATGATGAGCTGGTTTAAGCGCCACACCAAAAATGCATTCAGCCTCGTTGCCTACCTTTACTATTATATCAATGGATTCATTACTCATATGTTCGTCTCATTATTTAAAAATTATTGCTCTTTTTTTCAAATAAAAAATTCATATTTTTATTAAAAATATGCGGATTGAACCCGAAATGTAATTTAGCCGAAAAGCATTTGGGAAAGTTGAATGATCTATAAGATTGTGAGTTTTGAATTTTCTTAGCATAAAATTTTCATGGTCTAATTTCCATGTGCCTTTCGGAGCAAGTAGAGGATGGTTAAGTTACGTGGACGATTAGATGGATATGAACTTGGACAGCTCGTGGTTAAAGGAAAAAAAGATGTGTAGATTTTTCTTTTCTGGCTATTTCTTTTTTAGACATTTGAGATTTAATTTAAAAATTAAAAAATTAAAAAAAAAGAGGAAATTGTAGATACTTAAAATGCATCAAGGTGACGTAAGTGATGTGGCCAATAGTATCCAACAACAAATAGCCAACTCATTCTCTGATCTCATTTGAACCAACGGTTTTATGATGCATCCTCATATAACAATGTAAAACAATTCAAAGATATACATACAAATGGATATAGGGCTATAATTCAGGAAAATCTCGGCTACCCTTCTTTTTTTTTAACCATTGATGTCCGGACCCTATTATAGGGCTGTCTTGAAGTATAATCATAATTAAAACTCTTCGCCCCTCCTTACAGATGCAGATGTGTTTAGTGAAATTCAAGTTCGAGAATTCTTCTCACATATTCTGTCTATATTATCAACTGAGCCGTAATCCGTAGGTAAAAGCTTACCCACTTTTGATGTCATTTTAAAAGAATTATCATATTTCTAATAGTATTATTATTTTATATACGTATTTCCATACTCAAGCTAAAAATAATACGTATTTAGTCCTCCTTAAGCTTGAATTATTAAACTCCTGACTATATAGGTAAAATTTACCTGAATCTTGATGCTATAATTACTCATGCAACTCTGCTAATGGAACTGCATGTTAGCTATTAGTTTAATTGCTATTTTATTTTTTTCCCCGGTAAAAAGATACAATAAACTTTATTTGTTCCGAATATATTTACTAAAATAGTTTGATGTAAGAATAATTTATACACCAAAAATACCCAAAAAAAAAAAAATTAGTTCCAATAAGCATACATATGACAGCAAATATCTTAACTATAAATTTAAAAAGAAAATAACTCACACAATTCAGTTATAAATGGCAACATTCCCATACAAGTCAAAAAGATATATATTCATATAGTCAATTTAAAAAGATATATATACAGTTTAAAAATACGAGTATTGAATACTTTTTAAAAAAATTTTCATGTTACAAGTTAATTAGCTGGTCTTAACAAGTGAAAGAAGCTGATTAACTTCATTGATTACATGCATATAAAGAATGAGGAGGAGTGGCGGAGTCGGGGACAGAAAATCATTTCTCGGTCTCCATCTCAGCGTACCAAAGATCATTTCCCTGTAACTGTGGGAACCTTAGCATTAGAGTGATACAGATAAAACAATTTCAAAATAATATGACCTGAAAAGTATGCATTAGATCCTAGAATGTTCTGGAAGTGCATAGTTTCAATAAAATTGAAATTACAACTTAAATCGATGGTTTCAGCTTGAGAAAACGTTATATTGAACGATTATATAAAAAGATATTATATTCAAACTATCAATCTCAAAAGCATCCTCCATTAATTAGTTTTCTAAAAAGTTCATAAATTACATTTCAAAGATAAATACCTTCTTACAATATATTATTTGGTCATAAACCTATATTTTATTGCCTCAACTTATAATATAAAATATTCCTAATTTTCATTTATCATTTTTTATTTAATGTAACTATTTAAAATTTAAATAAACTAAAAAAGAAATAATCAAACACTTATCTTCCTCTTACGGAACCTCTAGCAGCAACAGACACCTCTGAAGCTGTGTCACCGACATATATACTATTCAACGTTGTTGGAAATCTTAAATTATTTTCACCTAGTTAAGAAAATAATGCAGCTCATTAGCTCAACAACAGCTACCCTTTTTACACCATTACAGCAAATTAATCTTCCATGCAACTTCTTATAATGGTTTAAATATCCTCCTACTTATCAAGATGAACCAAAAAAAGACTTAACACCAAAACTATGGTCTACCAATTCAAAATATAACTCTAACACTCCATCTCCAGAAGCACATTAGTCGTGCACATTTTTGACTTTTACTACAGTCCTGGTTTGAAAACTTCCTTACCAAGAAATATGATATTATATATAATCACCATGGATTAATATTTCTAAACAAAGAAATGGTTAATCTGTTGGTCAAAAAGATATGCATGTGGTACTTGTGGGATGTTAATTACATATTAAAATTTGACGAGTAATCTTTCTTTTCATAATTAAGTTCAAAATTTCACAACTTTAAAAATCATTTTGTTCAACATTATATAACTAAAATACTCATTGATTAAGTGATAATGGATGGTTTGAACTGCCTAAACAAGAATTCTCGAACAGCGAGCAACTGGGAGTATTGCCCACTGCATTAAAAAAAATTTCATTAAATCGTTTTTGGAGGTATAATCATAATAATATATGAATCGACTAAGTAATTTTGAAGTAATTGAAAGTTGATTGATTTGGAGTTACATATTAATTATTACACACTATTATAAGAATATAAATTTGAGACAAAGTGAAAGTTACAACACGTGCACCATCCTAATGGAGTTGAGAGCCATTAAGGAGAATGGAGCATTAAAAAAGAAAACTGTACGCACCACAATGACCTTATCGCTTCCCACTCTGATAAGTAATAAAATCCCTATTGTTTGTTCATGATTTATATAAGAAAGTTATCTTTTAGCTTATAATGATGAAAGAACTTTCATATTAAAAGATCATATATAGTGAAAGGAAGAGCAAGAGCAAGAACAGGAGTAAAATAAACAAATGTATATGATTTCTTCTAGTGGGTGAAAAAGAAAAGACAGAGATGATAATGAAACAGCAAATATATATATATATATAAGAGTAAAGAACATTAACATATCCAAAATGAGAGTTCTAGAGACAAACCTCCTCTATCAAAAGATAGCTTTCCGCTCTTTCTTCTTCAAAAACAACTTAAAAAACGTACACATGTTTAAATTTCTTCTCTTCTAAGCTTATTTAGAAGTGCTGTGATTAGTGCATCTCTCTTCTCTGCCCTAGCTTCTTCTCTTATCCTTCTTTGCTCTTCTCTTTCTCTCCATCTCCTATCCATCATTATCCTCTCGTTCTCCAATGCTTCCATAGTTTGTCTCCACTCCATCTCTTTCATCCTCCTCTCGTTTTCTCTCGCTTCAAATGCTTCTCTCCATTGCATTTCTATTTGCATTTGCTGTTTCATGAAATCTTCTAAAATCTCTTTTAAATTATTACTATTTCCACTATTGCTACTACCACCGCCAATATTTGCCATGCTTTTTCCCTTCTTCTTCTTTCTAATGCTTCCCTTCTCTCCCTCACTTTCTTCGTTATCATCCTCGTCGTCTGAAGATAACTGCACCGCTTTCTTTTTAGACCCACCTCCTCCTCCCACTTCTGATTCCACCCAAAGCATTCTTTGCATTCTTGCGGTGAAAATCGCTTGCAACTCGTTATAAAATGGGAATTGTTGTCGTAAAGATTCAGGTTCCATCGTTTCACATCCCTTAAAAACAGTTTAGACACAAATTAAAAAGATATATACATATATAGGGCTTTTAACTTTTGTTTTTTAATTATGCATAGTTCAATCAATAATATATTATAATATAATGAAAAGAGATCCTTGAAATTATAAGAAAATCATTAATTAAAACGGAATAATTAATTACCTTGTATCGAGTAACTAGGTTTTTCCATTTGCACTTGCACTGCTCTGCGCTGCGATTATAACCCTTTTCTTTCATTTTATTAGAAATTACTTCCCAAAGAAGCTTATTTCTTTTAGTCTCCATGAAAGTTCGATCGAGTTCTGCACGGATCATCAAGAACTCCTTTGTCTCTTGAACACTCCATTGAGGAAACCTATCAGTGTCAACGTTAACACTGATGTGATGCTGATGTTGTTGTTGATGATGATGATGATGATGCCCTTCCATTTAAACACAACCAACAAGAGAAATAATTGAGGTAAGGCAAAGAGAGCTAAGAAAAAGAAGGGATCTATCAATAGATCAGAATAAGGGAAAGGAAAAAGATAGAGAGAGAAAGAAGAGGAAAGATTTATACGAAGGTGGTGTGAACAGAAAAGGAAGTGTGAATCGTCAAGATGAAAGAAATTAAAGAAATGAAAAAGAAAAAAAAGTTATATTATGATATATTTTATGAAGCTGAGGTGTTAAAGAGAGCGTTTTTGTTATTCGTTCAGATGTAGAAGAAAACGAAATCAAAGTAGAGCTTTCTTTCTTTCGCTCATCCTTCCTTCCTTTCTTTCTTTTTTTCTTTCATCTGTACAGTCCCTTCCAGTCTTTATCTGTCTACGCGGAAACACATTTCCTTCTCTCTCTCTCTATCTCTGGAATTCTTTTTTATTTTCCTTTATTTATTTATTTATTTGTGATGTGTCGTCTCTATTTGTTCACATTTCCATTGCGTTCTCGTGTCGTCAGGCTTACGGAAAATCTATGAAGTGGTGGGGCTTTATTCTCTGCAACCAGTTATATAAAACTTGCACTGCAAGCTACATTTATTAATATTTATTTTTTATTATTTGTTATTAAAATACAAATTAAATTATTTTACCAATGTGATCTAATTGGTTTCTCATGTATCGTAGAAGACGTGGAGAATTCAATAAACACAAGAATATTTCCTATGGCTTTAATTTATTTGCCACATCGGATAAATTGAAAGTTAAAAATAAAAGTATTTTCTACCGTTGTTGTCTATTTAGTTTATAAGTCCGATGTATATCAAAAGAAAAGAAAAAAATATTGTCCATTATATGCTCTATTTTGGGAGAGTTTGTTAAATAATGTGACTAAGTTTTTTGTCTTCCTTTTCTTCTTATTTATTTTTTATTTTTATTTTTATTTTTTTTGCAATGAAACTTATTTCTTATTCATGTATAGGAGAATTATTTTTTAAATTTAATATCTATAAATACACATTTAGCTATATCACTATTCATAATTTCTATTTATTAAAATATATCAGTATAATCTATGATATTCTAAGTGAAAGCAAAAGACTCTCTTGCCACACAGCCCACGTATCCTCCGGTCATATATACCTCCAATATATATACATTGAAAAAACATGTAAAATTTTAGTTTGAAGTGTACACTGGTCATATAAAATTATTATGATTTAAATTTTATAATTATAATAATAACCAATGTGATTCAAGAATAAATTAATATTATTTTAATAAAATTGAAATTTTTAAATGTGTAGTTTTAATTTTTTCTCTCTCTATGTGCCATTAAAATTTTATTTTCTTTCGTTCTCTTCATTGAAGAACAAATTCAAGCATGTATATATGGGAAGGGAGTGATTCTGGTCCTTGTGATAGCCCCTCCTTATATTTTTAGTTTTATTATAAATTTTTATATTTTTTTTATTAAATAAATTATAGATCTATATCTATTATGGCAAAGACTCATGTTATTTATGTTTACTATTTCTGTTTTATCTTCATCTTGTGTAGAGTTTATGATCTCTTCATTCTACGGGAAGTGTTATTTTGTTATTTATATTTATTTAGTTTATTTAATAGGTTGCAATTTGTGGATAATTTTTCAAATATACAATGGTCTTCGTCTTTTAGAGCCTGGTGGTGCGGTATGTTCCTCCATTAGATTTAATAGTTCAAATCCTTTGTGTTCATTCATAAGCAATTAATTCATGAATGCTTACATTATTTATAAAATATTCAGAAAGTTCATCTAAAATTATTTTATAAATTTTGTTTTATGTTTCTCTTCAATAGAGGGGATACTCTTTGTAATATATGTAGATTTGAAATATTTTAATAAAATCCTAATATTATCTTAAAATAATTTAGAGATATTCTTTACTTAATTTAAGCATGGTGAGACTGGGCTGTCATTTGATATTATTGCATGTAGTAAATTTTAAAATTTAATTGGAAATAATTTTATTACACGATATATGATATATTTATATATTAGGTAAACTAAATTTATTTCTAATTTTGGAAATAATCTACCATTTGCAATATAAATTATATTGGGAATCTATAGGACCTCAATGCCTCATTATTGTACTTTTTTTATATTAGAAAATGTGAAAATTATCCTTTTTTAACTTTTTAAAATAAAATCTTAGCATTAAACCATTAATTAAAAATTCATGATTAATATATGATACGAAAGATTTAAATTTCTTTTCTTTTCTGGAAGGGTCGATCTGGTAATTAAGGGATATGTCAACTTTCTTTGCGGTGTTGTACCTCTTGAACCGCGTAGAGGGGACAAACAAAACAAGAGAGAGCTCCATTCGAGTCAGTGAGTACGTTGCAAAGTAAAAATAAAGGTTTGGATTTCCCAAAATCTAAAGGCTTTATTTACCTGATTTTTTTTCTTTTTTTAATTAATTAATTAATTCTCTTTCCGTGGGCTGATAGATTTTCTTTCTATTCTTTTATTTTATTTTTAACCCCACCACCCCACAAACAATTAAAAAACAAAAAATCGGTGTACGCGGTGTCCCACGTGTGGAAGCCCACAGTCAGTCCACGTGGCATACATGCAGATTGGATTAGAAGTAGATAATAGGATAGCTGTGATAACGTATGGGCCCACTTCTCTTCGTGTTCACACTTCACACCATCTGTTATGACCCATTATAGGCCCAAAAAATTGACCCGGTAACGCACATCTAGATGCATAGATATAATAGTTGTATCAAATTTTAACATAAACAGCAGAAAAGAAATTTGTTTTTAATTTCTCATTTTATATGTAAATACAATATTTAATGTTAATTTTATTATCCGACGGATTCTCTTGTCAATAAGAATTTTTTACCTCTTTACAAAAATTACCTAAAATATAATATTTTTAAACAAATTCGACCGATTAAAAAACTTTATCCTCAAAATCATTTACAAAACATTAATTTCAATGTACACCAGCTAATTTCACAATATTATTAATTATAAATATTAAAAAATAGAATATATAAGTTTTGATTTGTTAGAGGCTCAATAAGCTGAAATAACACATAATATGCAATATGGAACGTTTTTTCATTGATGCATTTAAAAACTCACGGTTAAATGAATATTATTTTATCTTTATAGAATAGAGTAAATGACAAAATGCCCTTTTTACCTAATACCTAATCTCTTTTATGATTTATGTTCAATTAATTGATTTGATTATTACCTAGTGCCTATTAATTATGATGAATAAGTGATGATTTACTGCTTTTATTGATTCGGTGGACCATATAAAAATCTCATCTTAATTTGTTTTTGGTCAATGATTACGTTATTTTTACCACAAAGGTTATTATTATTGATAGAAGCCAATTATAAGTAGAATTGTGAATATTAGTACAAATACTTCAACTTGAGAAAATTTAAATTTAAAATTTTACATTCTTATATTAATAAAAAGATGGATCATTGATAAATATTTTTCTATATTTTTTATGGAATGACCTCAGAATTAAGACATATGATAAAAGGAACAATGGAACAACTAATATTAATTAAAAATAATTATTTAAGTATAATTCAATAAAAATAAAATTTAAATTTGAGACCTTTTGATTTTTTTTTACTATTATTCACCGAATTATTTTTTTCACAGATAAAATTTCATATTTTAATAGCCAGTTATACACGTACAATCTTTTTTCTTTGTTTGATTTTTTCGATCGTTACTAATTTTGTGTCGTGCGTTAGAACAAAATAAATCATTTAATGTTAATTTATAAGGACCAAACATATACCATTTATGGTTTGACTACAGATGATATTACCTTCAGCAAAATAGGAAATAAATCCAAATAATATCTGACGTATAAATTTATGTAACTTCCGTTAAAGTAACAGAAATTATTAGGAAACATCCTAACGGTTGAGATTTGAAATTTTGGCACCGGCACATCACAGTATATCAAAATATAGTCTAATGATAAATATATATACAACGTTGTGCAGTAGATTCAGATTTCAATCGCTCTTCCCTCAATATTAAAAAAAAAAAAAGAAAAATTCTTGTACCAAAGTCTTAGGTTCAAAATTTTAAATTCTAATTAAAACAAAAAAAATCCTTGAAAACCAAAAATAAGAGGTACCTTCTGCTGTGCTGATCTCAATTCCGACATAAAAAAAAACAAAACTGTAATTAAAAAGGAAAATCATGATCATATGTAGAAAAACAGTCATGAAGAATGATAATAATGAATAAAGTTGTAAATAATTTAAACTACTCATGAGTTGCTCGAACTGGTTTGATAAGCTTATTGAGTCGAGTTATTGAACACGTTTGATAAACTTGAGCTCGAGTCCCGCTTATTCTGCTTGCAAAGTAACTCAATTAGCTAAAATTAATTAAACCTACATTAAAAACGACGTCATTTTGATTTTATAAATTTTAGATTCAAATTCAACTCGTTTATGGTTCTCAAATCGAGTCCAATTTGAGCTCGAGTCTAACTATTTTCAAACAGGCCAAACTTGAGCTCTAATATATTTTTATTTAGCAAAGTTCGAGCTCGATTTGAATTATTTACCATTATGATTCTAGAAAAAGGTTTAGTCTCATGTTCAAAAAGGGTTAATGGCGGGTTTAATCCATGCCAAGCCATACACAAGCATCATGTGCCTAAATATGTGAAAACGGAAGAGATTTTCGGTTTTCCGTTACCGGACAAAATGTGCAAACGACTGTCTTGCTTGACATTATTGTCAACGATTTGTCCTAAATCGATCTCGTTCGTTTATGACTTATGACCCATGATTCTGTCTTTAGTCCTACGGCCAATTATTATGTGTGTTTTTTCCTTGCCAATTTGACCCAAATTGCTTGGTGACTGCAAATTCATGGACTTTGGAGGGTGAATCGTGAACGCTACCTAAACCAGAGTACTGATGGCAAATGAGGAAGATGCGTGGTCATAATCATCATTATAGATTTACTGCCATTCGCCATTTTTTGTTACCCCAAATTAAATTTTGTAAAAGTGATGTCTATCTTATTTTCATTTCATATGAAAATTGCCAAATTGTCTGGCTGCAGTTTATGTCTTCCAATAATAGTGTGTCAAATACTAGAGAAAAATATCAAAGATTATTTATTTATTTGTTTTAAGAGTTGAGGTTTGACCGGAAAAAATGGCTATGATGACCCAGCTTCATTGCTTTGTTTTTACAAGCCAATCCTGCTATTGCCTGTTTCCCATTTTCAAATCCCTAAAATAATTCTTTTAACCTTCTTCTCTTTACTTGTCCAAAACTTTTTCAATCTTAGATAGCAGAGGTAATGACCTTAATTTGGAGGTTTGATTATGTACTTCAAATGATGCAATTTTAAATAGGAAATTTGATTTTGTTTGAACATTTTCATCTTCTTAAAATTGGCTTAGAAATATATTTTAGAAAACAAACATTGCATTTACTTTTCCTGCTCTGTATTTTTCTCAGGAAATAAACAAATTCTCAAAGGAAGAAGCATAGTCGATACTTGCTGGCAAATAATCAGATTTGATGCTTTTACTCATAGACAACAAACACAATTTTTTTTCTCTTCTTACAGATTTTCGGTATTTTCAGGAATGGCATCAAAAGAAATAAATAATCTTACTTTTTTCTATAGTTTATGTAGACAATATTTATAGTCTCACTCTCGATATAATGTTTGAAATTCACTTATAAGCTTTTATCAACATAAAAATGATATAATTATTATTAAAATGGATAATTTCAAAAGCACGACAGAATCGTCCGTAAACTTGTGGATGCCACAAAATTAAACACGTAAATTTCAAGGTAAATTTATTGATTAGATCATTGATTATCCGTTAAAAGCATAAGCATAAAGAGATGGAAGGATGATATCAACTGCTATTATATGTAATAAATAAATGAGAATCACCTAGGCCTAGTACATGGGATGACTCCATGTACCGAAATTAAGTGATGTTTAGTTGAAGGTAAATAGATTAAAGAAGTATAAATTCTCAAGAAGTGCATAAAGTGCTTGTGTTTGGTGCATTATCAATTTTACTTTCAGAAAAGTAGATCATCCAACTTTCCTTACACAAGGAAAGTAAATTCCTCAGGTATGAACAGGGAAGTTGCATTTTTCTAGTTAAATGCGGCCAGTTTACTAACCTATCATATCATCTAAATTCACCCAAATTTATATTATGGATATCTTTGTAATTTGTAGTTTAAGAGCAACGCGCTTTCTAAAAAGTTAATTTGCATATCAAATACATAATAATTATATTTCTTAAAAAATAGTTTTCTTGAAAATGTACTTTTTAAAAATTATACTAAAAGTCAGTCATTTTGAACTAAACTATGTCTAAGTAAATCTTTCTTATAGCAACAAATAAACAAATTCTAACAATTCTAATAACAATCACAAATGTCCCTTGTTGCTAGCAATGGTCTTACTGGTCTCTACAGAACCCCACTGGTAGCTAGCATTGCGCCTATCTTGACCGCGACAAGCACCGTCCCTTAAATTGAACCAATTTTTTTTTATTATCCAAAGTATTCAAAAGTACATTTTAGAATTAAATTTGTTTTAGTTTAAATTTTGTCTCGACCTTTTTTCAGACATTTGACATATTATTATTAATGTTAGCAAACGAGCACGTGGGTTGGTGCTTGACTGTTTGCCTTTCCCATATAAAGTCAATAAGAAAATGGAGCTTCTTGAAGGTCTATTTTCTTCTTTGGCAAATGAGAAAAGTTGTACAAAGAAAAAAGTTGAAGAAGAGCAACCAAAACTGGGCCTTAATGTTAGCAAACGAGCCTTAAAGAAGGCTTTTCAATTTACTGTACAAATTTAAAATAGCAAGCCCATTAGTTTTCTTTTGTGCTTCTACTTGGAAAAACCGATAGCAAAGCTCCCAGTCCTGTACTAAGCTTCTCTCATATGAATCCAATCATGATTGAATTCATGTGGCACAAATTTATTATGGGTTTCGGAAACCTTAAGTTTACCAGAATTTTAATACCGGTCCGATCAACGATTTTGAATCGTGATATTTACATATTTTTATAAATTGAAACTTTAATACTTTCAAATTAATTTTCAATGCAACAATAAAAATTAATAGGAATGATTATTAAAAATTAATCGGGCATTACTCAAACTGACATGAATAAAATAACACGGTCAAAAATTCATCTAATCTTGTAATTAATGGCCAGGACCCTTACTTGGTACTTATTACCAGGTTTCTTGCTTGCATTTACATCTTCAGTTATAGCAGGAGACACTGTAAATGCATTTATCACATTTTACTTCTATAAAAAATAATTTGCTTGTAAAATTTCCTTGAAAAAAGAAAGTTATTTTTCATACATTAATACAACCAAGAAGAGTACAACATTGCTGGAAGCAGTACAATCAACCAAATAAGAAAATCCACGCAAAACATAAGCCCAAGAAGAGCTAACAAAACTGGGCCTTACGTTGGCAAAAGAACCTCAAACAGTACATTTCAAACAAATAGATGCATAACATAAGAAACATTTCCTCTGTGAATGCAGATTAATCGAGCATGTAGATTATTTTTACCTGTTAAATTTTTACTGGTTAGTTCAATCTGGGTAAAGATGAGAATACAAATTCAGAAAGTGCATTTTGCTGAGAGAGCCAAATGACTAATTTGTTTAAGTATAGTTGAAAAATTAAATAGTAATTTTTTTATGTCACAGTATGAGTAAAATTTGAAGGCGAGAACATGGAATGATGGAGTGTACAAACTAAACCCAATAGCAATGACCCAAATAGCAAGCGTGATTTGATATTTGGTAAGAGTAAAATTATGGAAAACAAACGGTCAAATACAACCCACATGATTCACTTATGCACGGAATTCTCTCCCCGCAAGACATCAATGAATTATAGAAATCCATTCAGTCTTTCAATGATGAATATTACACCTATTTACGTGGTTTTCATTGAGTAATAAAACAAAATAGAATCGATTTTATCCCCATTTTCCCATACAATCTTACATTTTAAGCTTCAATTTATTATTTCAAAGTTGTTATTATTAAAAAAAAATCCAAAAATTAGTTTTAATTCATTGCTTTGACTCAATATTACCAAATTCATCTTTGATTTGCATGTTTGAAAGGAAAGGAAAGAATTTTTTGAAACCCATTTTTGCTTGGATGAAAGTTAAAATAGGTATTTATAATTTGAATTACCAACTATTTATTTTAATTAGGATATTAAAACTATTATTACTTCAAGTCAGTTCTATAGAAATCATTATGATGTGTCATGCACGTTGATTATGCTCGTTAGATATTTATACTCTTTTAATTTTTTTTATCTATAAAATATTAAAGCGTAAGTTTTCGTTTATATTAAAATAAATACAATTGTTTAATTTATATTAGACATTGTCGTACAAGTCATTAATAATGTTGCTTCTTATATACTTTATTTAAAATGAAATAGTCTCAAATAAAATCCAATCAATCTCTAGACCTGACCCTTTAATCCATAATTTATAAATGAAGATTCTTAAAATCTTAATAAAAAAGTTGTGAATTTGAATTTAAAAAATAACCCCTTCTGTAACCGGAAAGATTGTAATTTAGTGAAATTTGATGTTGATAGAGTAAAAAAGATATTATAGTTAAGTCAATGAATGAAAATTACAAAGTAAATAATATTAGGATCTAATTTTATTCCTCTATTTTTCTAAGTTGCAAATTTAAAATAAATTAATTAATTAATTAAAAAATATTACATAAAAAAACGTTTTATCCTCACCAAATAAACCATCAATTTTACAACCATACAGAAAAAGAATAGTGTACTTTTTTATTATGTATATATATCTATTGAAACAATATTTTTTAGAAATTATATCCGATCAAATAATAAAATGTAATTTTTATTTTTTTTATTCTAACAATCTCGAATCCACCGTGCTCGCACCAGATTGGCCCAATAAGAGATAAAGTGCAATCGGTGAGTATTTGCTTCATTCATGAAGATCGAACTGTCGACATCATTTAAGAGAGAAGAGTGTTAAACTACTCATCAAAATATTCGCTGGTATAAAATGTAATTTTTGAATTTACCATGACTGAGGCTATTTTTGAATATTCAAAATTTTGGTATTAGCGATATCTGAAATCACATTATTCTTTCCCTTACTCTCATATTTATATATATGATATAGATAGATTGATTAATCGGCTAGAATTAAAATAGAACTGGTATATAATAAAAACAGATCAAAATTTTTCAAATCGAGTCGATTGAGATATTAACTTTCATTTTTATTTTTCAACTTGATCCTATTCAGTTTGAACCGTACTAATTATTTGCTTAACCACCCTTATTGTTTGGGAATTGGAGTGGGATTTTAAAATTGGATTAAGTTGAAATTGTTTCCCAGAGTGTTTTTTTTTATTATAAGGCACTGGCTGGAATAAAGTTTCATCTCCATTTTTTTATATCCCATATTTTTTTAATAATAATAATGAAAAGAAAAATAGAATAGTTTTTTTCTTCTCTCTCATAACTCTAACTCTCTTCAATGATTTTTGTTTTAAAGGGAGAAAAACAAGAGTTTATAAACAGATATGATAATTTTTCAACAGGGCAATGATAATGCGGTTGATTTCAGTGGAACTGAATACCCATTACCTGCTTTAGCTTTTTCTTTTTGTTCTACAAATTGCCTGCCAACAAGGCCCATGGCCTCAGTGGACCCTACCTGGCCTCATAACTGCTAACATTCATATGATTGTGTTTTTCACTTTGGTTTTTTTTTTTTTCTCATTCTATGCTGTAGAAGAATTAAGTAAATGAGTCATTAATTGAATCCATGGCTTATAAAAATATTAATAACGTATAAATTATAATTGTAATATAATAAAAATAATTAAAAATCGGTCTGAATCTATGCCGAATGATTAATTCATAAATTTTTTTTCATAAATTACCGTGGAGTTTTATCATCATACGCATTCTAACTAGACATGATGGGCTAGACTCAGATATTTAAACTTCGGCCCAAATTCAGCCCAATTGATTATTCAGGTTTATAATTCATAATACTTTAGATAAACAATCTAACTGTAAACCTAACTTCGAGTTCCTAATTCCCCAAAACTCTTTTTTTTTTAATAAGGAAGAAGAAGAAGAAGAATGAGATCATTTACACTATAAAAATCATCCAAATCCTAATATTATCATTCTAAAAAGCTTCTATACATAAGAATGGGATTATACTAAAAATAATAACCAATAAAGGAAGCTTTTTTTTCATTTATTTATTGGTTTTATTCATTTTTTTTATACTTACACGAAAATATCAGAGATTTATATCCGTTTTAACAGTTTATAAATCTAACTAATCTCTGTTCGTCTCTCGCTACTGCAAATGCTGTTTTGGAGAATTAATCCTCTTACCATATATTCCTTGCAAGTAATAAATTGAAGCAGCAGCCAATCATAGGAAACGGCAGTGATTGATTCCTTGCAATTAATTATATGACCAAAATCGTTTTAAATTGTAAATACATGTGATCTATACTTTCATCCTAATAATTTTATTAGGACAAAGATCTTGGGAAGATATTCTTTACACTCAAAGCTACTATCTACGTAATAAAACTATGTTATTTTCCTGTTTTGGACTTTCAAAGTGTGTTTTGATCCAACCTTAAGCTGGCTATTTGTGACCATCAACCATAAAACACACAAATTCAAAAACATAATTAAAATTTTAGACTACATTGAGTGGATAGCGTTCCATGAAATACTATTAAAACAAGGTTTCAATATTAATATACTTGCATGAGATATTTAGGCCCGTGTCGATTTAAAGGTCCAAGAAGTCTAACTAATTTCTGCTCGTCTTTGCAGGCAAAGAAGCTGGCCTGAGGAAAGATTGTGTGCTGGAGGATTAAACCCATTACCTAAGTCATGGTGATCAATTCTGTAAGTGTTTTTTGCCACTCAGTTACCCTATTCGAATTGGCTTTTCACTTTTGTTCTATATAAAATCCTGGCTAGTTTATAATTAATGTCGCTATTTGCTTAAGAAAAAAAAAACGTTGTATTTATTGTTATAAGTAATTATCAAAATAAATGATATTTAAATTATTGATAATTTATGTATTGTTATTCCCATTCCAATCAAATACTACTCAAGAATTCAATTGATCCAAGCAACATAAAGGAGAAAGAATAAAAGAAAACGGTTGTTAGAGTGTCAAATGAGACCCACTTAGCCTTTTAAAGTTTAAACTAACGAACACAAAAGGAGACAAACAACAAGACTGCCTTAAATTCAAATATTTGCAAATAAAAGAGACAACAAGTAGCATCTTCTCTTCTTAATTCTCCCAAACCCTTCTTTTTAATATTTCTTTCCATTTTTTTAAATATATTTCTTCTCACCTTTCTTAATCAATTTTAAAATTTCTCCTGAACATATATATTTTTTAGTAATTATCCAAATCATTCGCATCTCTGCCGTTTATCTTTATTAGGATTTGACTATTGTATATAATAATGCGTTGCATAAGCATTACAACTCTCAAATGGAAACATTACAATATAATCTCTATAATTTGCAAAATACAACTAATCAATCTGTGTATTTTTTAAAATTTATGAATTTTTTTATGTTTTATTCTCATTATACTGTTAGGTCATTCTATTTAATTTTCGTATCTTTTCTATCAAGTCAATGAGAAAAATAAAGATAAAATATAGATATTAAAGTTTTAATACTAGAAAAAATTATAGTAGGATTGTGTGATTTGAAACAATTAGTTCGTCCATGCATTTTTTTAAAATATACCAAAGATTAGATATGATAAAAAAGGTATTTCGTCATTTTATAAAACATTTAGTGAAAAAAATATAAAAATTAGTCGGAGTGACCTATTAATACAATAGAATCAAAATATGAAAAAATTAATCTATTTTTAAAAACTAATTTATTTCCCAAATCATGTATCATAATTTTTCCCTTTGTAATTTACTTTCAGTGGTAAAACAAAAATTATCTGATTGCAAAATATTAATTTGGTTATATATATATATATATATATATATATATATATATATATATATATATTCTAATATAATAAATTAACTTAATTATGATACCATTAAACATACTCACTCCATCCTAGAAAATAGCTAATCTGTCCTTTGGTTTGTCTCTAAATACAATTTACTTTTTT
This sequence comes from Jatropha multifida, assembly GCA_948099535.1. NCBI lineage: Eukaryota > Viridiplantae > Streptophyta > Magnoliopsida > Malpighiales > Euphorbiaceae > Jatropha > Jatropha multifida. Next base: position 43,183 of record CANUEX010045058.1, on the reverse strand, counting down.
TTTTCCACTATAATTAATCTTTAAATTGTTTATTATACCCTTACAAAATTTTATTTTATTTTTATTAATCTTCATTAATTCTTTTTTATTATTTTAATATAATAATTACCCATATATTATTTAAACTGAATACAATAAAAAATTATATTAATAAAATTATTTTTTAATTATAATAATTACTATTTCTTAATATATAGATACGATTAATAATAGCACCTGCCTAACACCTGTCGGGTTGGTTGATATAAATGATTTTCTTAAAAAATTCTGCCATTTATTTACTAATTCAAAAGTTTACACTTGATATAAATATTGTTTTGAACTATAAATCTAAATTGGGTCTATTTGCTAAATATTATGGTAACTCAATTGGTAAAAACTTTACCTTTTTAATATTATTAATTAGATATATCAAGATTAAACTATAGTAAAATTAATAGAATTTGTGAACTAACTACAAACTTAGCAGGAGTAAGTATAAATTAGCAAGGAAAAAATATATTTAATATAAATTATTAAAATAAAATAAATTTTATAAATGATCTGATTATTAATTAAAATTTTATTCACGATTTTTTTTTAAAATTCATATACAAGTTAAGTGAATTTCATATAAAACGTTGTAACTCTGATATTATAAGCTTTTAATCTTCATTTGGGACCTAATTTAAATGAAAAACAAGCAATTAAAAAATAAATATAAATAAACAGAAAATGAGGGGCTTTATTGCAAACTTAAAATTTAATATTATACTCATTTGTTCTGAAAAAACTGCTCAATTTATTATTTATTTATGCTTATTCTCGACCTCGTTATAAACTTAAAATAAAGATTTGGAAATGCTAATTCCAAACAATTAAACAAATCCTCCCTCTCTCTCTCTCTCTCTCTCTATACTGTAGTATGAAGCCATAACCCATCCTCTCTGTCGCCACCCACCACATCGCCGTCCCGTTCCGACCTTGAATAGCCGACAAAAGTCACAGAACCAAAGACGACGATAAATTTATAATTGTTTAAAAAATTAAATAAATAATAAAATATAATACTAAAAAATATCAACAGACGAACTCTTTCGCAAAAGCCACCGTACTCACCTCACTAATATCACAGCATTTCCCTTTTCTCACTCACTCTCTCTCTCTCTCTCTCTCTCTCTCTCTCTACAATTAGGGGGTAGGGTCTCTGGTTTCACTTGTAGAATGTGAAAGTGAAACCCAACCTTCGTTCTCTACGAGATCCGTACTGAATCGGAGCTTTTTGCTACTAAAAGGCTTTTGTTAATGGGGAATTGCTGTAGATCTCCGGCCGCCGTTGCTAGAGAAGATGTGAAGTCTAACTTCTCTAGTCATGATCATAGCAAGAAAGATGCTGCAGCTGCTAAGAAGGCGCCGATTACTGTTCTTACTGGTGTTCCTAAAGAGAATATTGAAGAGAAGTATCTTGTCGATCGGGAGCTTGGCCGTGGTGAGTTTGGGGTTACTTATCTTTGTATTGATAGGGATAGTAGAGAGTTACTGGCTTGTAAGAGTATCTCGAAGCGGAAACTGAGAACTGCTGTGGATATTGAAGATGTGAGACGCGAAGTGGCGATAATGAAGCATTTGCCGAGGAATTCTAGCATTGTTAGCTTGAAGGAAGCTTGTGAGGACGATAATGCGGTGCATTTGGTGATGGAGTTGTGTGAAGGAGGCGAGTTGTTTGATAGGATTGTGGCTCGAGGGCATTATACGGAGAGAGCAGCTGCGGCAGTCACACGGACGATTGTGGAGGTTGTGCAGCTCTGCCACAAGCACGGAGTGATTCATAGAGATTTGAAGCCAGAGAATTTTCTGTTTGCAAATAAGAAGGAGAATTCGCCTTTGAAAGCCATTGATTTTGGCTTGTCTATTTTTTTCAAGCCAGGTGAGAACTCGAATTTTAAGGTTTTAGTCTTGGATAGTATTGGGGGATGATATGTTTAAAAATAGAATTGCGGAGTCTGGTACTAGAAAAGGAGTGATGAGTAATGTGTTTACCTCCAACTCTTTTTTTCGTGGATAAATGGATAAATTTCCATTTTCAACTTTGCTTTTTGACCTGGAAAATTTTTATGAGCAATATACTGAGATCTGTGAGCAATCGTGGATAATTAACTTTGGTTAAGATGGCTGTGCAGGTAGATAAACGTTCACTGAAAATAAAGATTATGTTATTAGTTGAAGTTACAAGTATGCAGAAGTAAGATACTGAAGTGATTTGATTTTAACAAAATTGCCTCGTTAAGTTATTGGAGTAAAAGAAAACCAATACATTATGTATCCTTTGCAATGCCAAGAAAATGCTACCTTTTATTCTATTCAGAATATTGGGTTCCTAGGTATGCTGGTGTAGAAACTCATAGACATGTCAAATTAGCTTTTTGATGAATTGAATTGCAAAATTATACGCGAAGATAGAAGAAAAATCATCAAGGAAAAACAAACCCAGCTTCCACGCCTCAACATTTTGAATATTGGTTGACTAGTTCTTACATAAAAAGGATAGTGTGAGTGCATTCTGAAGACTCAATGGTCGTTAACATTGAAGTGCTCCAAAGCACTTAAAACTTTTCTGAATTGACCTACTCCATTACAATAGGCATAGATGTATGAATCTGCAGTTCCTTCAAAGAAGTGAAATATAATTACTGTTAGATTGCAATTCTTTTTGACACCAGGTCTGGTTAGAGTGTTTGAGGCATATTATTGAAATAATTTCCCATGAACAACCAAATTAATTATTCTGTGTGAGATGAGAGCAGGTTGCTACTATCGAGCCTAAAGTTCAAAATGTTGTGAAATACAATGTTAAAGTTATTCAGGACATGGAGCTCATTTTGCGTAGCTCATAAATGATTTAATGTTGGAAATCATGCGAAAAAAATTACCAAATCCTTGTGGAAATGAAGGCTTATTTCTCTCGGTTCTAGGTAGAACCTTTTCCTTTTCCTAGTTAGTTTCAGAAAAATATTTCACGTGAAAGAAACAGGAATCCGAGAAGTCAGTTGTAATGTCAGTTATGAAGCATTGATCATGTGGTCTAACTCATTGATAATTTTTCATTGATTATGGTTTTTTGTATGAATATTCACAATGTTATACTTATCAAATCTACTGTCTTTCGAATATTATAGGTGAGAGGTTCTCTGAAATTGTTGGTAGTCCATATTACATGGCTCCAGAGGTGCTCAAGCGAAATTATGGACCAGAAATTGACATATGGAGCGCGGGGGTCATTCTCTACATTTTGTTGTGTGGAGTTCCCCCATTCTGGGCTGGTAATTATATCCTTCATGCCTTTTTGTGTGTGTGTGTGTGTGTGTATTGGGCAAAGAAGGGTGCTGGCATGTCTGCGTGCTACGTGTTCTCTAAAAAATTCTTTTTTGCTCTTATATCATTGTATTTCCTGCCACTCTTCCTTTTTGTTTTGTACTTATTATGTATTTTTGTGAGTTTTTCCTCGAAAGTTACGTTGCTTTCAATCTAGCTAAGCTGCATTTTAATTACAGAGTCAGAGCAAGGGGTTGCACAGGCCATTCTTCGTGGGATTATAGACTTCAAGCGGGATCCATGGCCAAACATTTCTGAGAGTGCTAAGAGTCTAGTCAAGCAAATGTTGGAGCCAGATCCAAAGCTTCGACTAACTGCAAAGCAAGTGCTAGGTACTTACATCTGTTTGATGTTGCTTTGATATCTCTTTTAATATGAACAAGTTGCATGTTAGAAAATCGGGCAATCGTCTTTTTCTTCTGTTGCTACATTTTTCTTTCAGGGTACTTATTGATAGGTAGGTGGTTTTTGATTGGATATATTCTGTCCTTGGGTATTGTCTCATGACTTGCCTTTTTGGTAGATTTTTTAGTCTGATTGAGATACTGCTATGTGAATGTGAATTTGCAATAAGAGATGAATTACATATCTGAAGATTCTAACTCCTGTAAGTATCCTGTTAAATGGTTTTAGTTTCTAACCCATTAACCTAGCATATTAGTCCTTCAAGGCTGATTTTAGTGAGTACTCTTTCTGTTTTTTGGAGAATCTAGTCTGTGATATATGTTGTATATGTTGAACTGCTTTATTATCTTGCTTTTCTTTTTTTAACAATTTGTGAAACATGTTTTCATAATATTATTCTTTGAAACATTTTTTTGATAGCAGCTTTGCTGCACGCACAGAGTGTTCGAGAGTTTAGCAGTTAGCAATATTCAGAATCAGATATCTTTCAGATGTCAGTATTTCATTCTTGTCAATTTTTCAGATATCCTCCTATCATGATGGAAGTTACTGAAGAATGCTTTTCTGTCTCGTATGTGGAAAAGTTTTTACTTAAATTGTCATGAAAAACATGCAATGCACATTCTGAATATGATACGGATAATCCAAAGTGATTGAAGATATGGGCCGATCAAAGTGCTGAACTTTCACAAAATTTGAATTTTGTTCCACTCTTAATAATTGCTGCCGGCAATTGCATCGAAGGGTATAACTCATGTTGCTAGTTGTCTCTCTAGTTTGGCTGACACGAAATTGGCTTGTAGCATAGCTATGGGTAAGTTGTCTAAGTAGGATTTTAACTATTTGGTCAGAGACAGCTTGAATCTGCCTAACCCCTTAACAGGCTACAAGTTTTGCGAATTGAGAAGAGGAAAAAGAAAAGAGAGGGGGTGGGGGGTGTTAAGGGAGAGGAAGGAATGAATTGGTTTCAAGAGCTTCAGGTGGGATACTTGAAATCCTATTTTATCTTGTTGATCCAGTTACTATGCCAATTTAGTGTCAACTGAATATAGAAATGTGTGACATGATTTTAAATCCTACCCTCAAGTAAAATGGATAAATTAAAAGAATGGCATAAGTTTAAATCTTTGGTGCAAATTTTAGGATTTATGCGATTACCAACCCACTTTTTAAGTTTTTATCATTTTCTTTATAGAACCTTCTTTTTCTTTTTCCCTTTTTTCGAACAAAACAATTTTGTATAAAAAGTTCTAGTATATTGTAGACTCGAGATTCAAGCTACATTAATCTTTTAGTTTTTTCCTCTTATTTTTCAGTATTACAGTGACCAATAAAAACAGTTCTCTACTAAGTTTTCTCGGGCTTTCCAGTTTTTCTGTTTCCCCTTGTCCTTTACATGGAGGACACTTTATCCTCATTGTATGTCATCTTCCTTTTTCTTGATGATAAATTTCACCTTCTATCTAAAGAAAAGTATTATGTATTCTTGTTGTAAAAAGTAGAAAGATTACATGTTTTATAGAGAACATTTTCTTGTATTACTAGCCATAGGAATGCTAAATAGTTTATTACTTTGTAAACACTCAATAGATCTAATTTTACTCGGAGGAAATAAGCCTAAAGATGTGTAGACTCTGGGTTGTCCTTGGTGACAAGGCTCCCAGTTTGCAATCTTCCACTTGCTATTTTGCAGAGAGACTGTTTGATGATTTGAAACAAGACCTTTCAATTTCAAAGTAGCAAAATAACCTTACTGTTGTGCCAAGAGTCGTGCCCATATGATAGATAGTAGAGACAACAACAAACAACAACTAAGGCTTAGTCCCAAACTAGTTGGAGTTGACTCTATGAAACTTTTATTTTCAATATGCACTAATGGGTAAGTGACATTACGGAGTTGCTCTACAAATTTGCTAATATCATGGTTTTAGAATTGTGGGCATGATTTGGTAGATAGATTGGGAAATGCTAATGTTTCAGTTAGATGGCATAATCGTTCAACATCTATCAAATACAAGTGATCTTAAAAAGGGGAATCACTTGGAAAAATAGAAGTCTTCCTAGGTTTCTTATTTGTGCTGCAAACCGAACTAGTGTCCTGACTAAGCTTGCACCTTGTCACAGGATTTTTGTTCACTTCATTGGATATAGATAATGGCTATATATGAAAGATTTAGAGTACTTATTAGACATCATTCTAAGGGAAACATAATGAGGCTCAGTGGATGAAGGAAGATAATTTGTTACATGGGTAGAGCTAAATTGTTAAAATTGCTGCTAGGGCCAACCTTGAGGTGTAGATGTCTAGATTATGGACATTAAATTGCCTTCTGACAGGGCAGTTGGAGATAAGATGGAGGCCTGTAACAGTATTTTGGGTCCACAATGAATGTGTATTATAGAGATATGGAGTTGCGAACTATTTATGCAGGATCTAGGACGTGACCTTGTGAGCCACCTTTTCAAATGAATGGCCATGAAACCTAATGATATACCCTGGACTTATACCTGTTTCAAGCAACAATGTCACAAGTTTTTAGAATATAAATGAACATAGGTGAATGCATAAGTTTCATTAAGCTTACTAGTTTTAGACATAACTATTGATAACATAGGTTCCACAGGTGGTGCAGTGCATAATTATGAATTATGCTATCCAGGCTTGTATTTCGGAGCTTAATCAAGCTCCTTGCTAATTTATTTCCCAGGTGAATTTTCGACTTTTCACCATGTGAAATGAAAAATATAGCAAATGTCAAGTTTTCCACACAAACCGTAACACTAGGCTTGGTCTTGTGAAGTTCTCTGTATGTCATGAATTTGGTTATTTTTGAATGATAAATGCTAATTATGTTCATTACTCCATCTGCAGAGCACCCGTGGCTCCAAAATGCTAAAAAGGCTCCAAATGTTCCTCTTGGTGATGTTGTCAAGTCAAGACTAAAGCAGTTTTCGATGATGAACAGATTCAAAAGAAAAGCCCTTAGGGTTTGTTTTTCAACCAAAAACTTCATCTCTTCCTTCCCATGTTATATTTATGTTCAGAAATGAATCAGTTGGCTCTTTCATGTAGGTTATTGCTGATTTCTTATCCATTGAAGAAGTTGAAGATATCAAAGAGATGTTCAGGAAGATGGACACTGACAATGATGGTATTGTTTCAATTGAAGAATTGAAAGCTGGACTCCGGAATTTTAACTCACAGCTTGCAGAATCCGAAGTTCAAATGCTTATTGAATCTGTGAGTAGATTTGCTTTATGCTTTCTCTATAATCAACAATACAAGGATAGTTGCAACAAGTACATCTTAAGTTTTTGTTGGACCATTTGTGATGTTTATGCATAGTAACTGAGCTACACCTTAGGCATTGGACATTGAAAATTTAAACATGATGTGAGCACTGGAAGCTTGACTATCTAACCAGTTAAATTCTTTGTTGGTCGGTAGCCCTATAAACATTCATCTACCAGTCTTTCCTTTCAGATATCCCTCCCCAAAATGCTGTATTCAACTCTACAAGTTAACCCAATGGCTTAGGAAATTATATCATGAATTTTGCAGCCGAAGTCTCATTGCTTTAAATGTGCTTGAATAGATGTTCTTTGTTAATTTTTTGTCACGTCTAAGGAACAAGAATCCATGTGGCAGTAGCTGTTTTATTTTTATTTATTTTTATTTTTTTCACAAAACAATCAATCTTTGATAGCATCAGTAAAAATGAAAAACAATATAAATTGCTTTCTGTTGCGCTTCTCAACCTGTCTGAATTCTTTTTGCAATTATGTAACGGTTGCTTATTGCTATCTTCTTGTAAATCATCACATGGGGAACTCTCGAAAGTGAGAATTGTATGCAACCACTTTCACCCTTTTATTGCACTTCTAGACTTCCGTAATGTGATTATTTCACCTGATTGGCCTTTGTATTTTTCCTCCTGGACGATAATATATCTGTTTGACACTCTTCCCATGTAGACTTGCTTTACTTTCACTTGCTCATTTGCCACACCTCACCCAACCTCTCTGTCTCTGCACATATAACAGCAATAAGATGGTACTATGTGCCCGTTTTAAGATTTTTCTAGAGATTTGATTATGATACAGTGAGTTCTGTCAACTCACCAATGTGCTTGTAAGCTTTATGTTTGGGCATGGATGAGTTCCAAGAGAGAAAGAGAGGCGGCTGGGAAGGAAGTGGTTTATTGTTATTATTGTTTTCTATTTCTGGAGTTGGGGGGAAATTAATGTTCTTTTATGGAGAAGAAAAATACAACAACCAAGCTTTAATTTCAAATTAGTTGAAGTCAGTTATATGAATCGTTTGTTTCAAATATCTGCTCCAATCAGATTAATATCGATACAAAGCAAAATATAAGTCAGAAAAAAATTTTGAAATACTTTTTGTAAAAATATTTTTGAAGGGGAAAGAAAAATGGGGGAGAAAATAAAGAAGTTGCTCTCTCATGGGCTTTTTTGTTAGTTGGGTAATGGTGGCTATACATATTTGGTGTTTACATTAAAATAGTCTTTGGTCCCCAATATTTTAAAGTTAGCAAGTCTAATTGCTACACCCACATGCAAAACTTTAAGCTGCTGAAGTTTCTAAAATAATTGAGGTGTCAAGGTGTTGTGTAATTTGAAATGTCCGAAACTAAAGCCTATTGAAACAATCATAATTTCATAATCAAATACCAAAGTAGAGAGTTATTGGCAAAGCTAGGGTGTTCAGACTGTCGGTTTGGTTTGTAACTGAACCAAACCGATAAAACCGAAAATGAATTACATTCTTAAAACCAAACTGGTTTGTTCGTTCTTAGCAAAATCGGCTCTTTTTTTTCCTTTTTCTACAACTGAACAAAAATTGTTAACTAAGGTTGCTGCAAATCTTAAATTGAACCAAATCGATTAGACCAAATAATTGAATTGAAAAACCAAATTAGATTGGTTTGGTTCGATTTTTCAGTTTTAGCCAATATGTTCTCTCCTCTAAGCAAACCAAAGGGACTACAATTGTTAATTTAGGGACAGTAAGGATCAAACTCTATATTATGTGAGACCATAATTTAAACATTCAAATCAAAACTCAAATCTGACTGGGGTTGCAAATGATTCAAGCTAGTTATGAGCTGCTCAGAGCTTGGCTCAATAAAGTTCCCTTGAGCTCGTTTAATAGATGAGTCAAGCCTGAGATAAGCAAAATTTAGGTCATGTAGGCTTCATAGTTGATAGCAGGTAGTTTTATAAGCTCATAAGCTAGCTGGCATATAATTGATTTGAAGTATATGATGGATATTTTTGCTTACAATTTTATGCATAGATAATATACATGTTAAAAATGATTTGTTAAAAAAATAATTTAAAGTTTGCATATTTATTATAAAAAAATTTTAAGTAATACTTGATTTTTTTTCCATATATATTTTAATTTTTGGATAATGTCTACATTATTAAATATATTATGAAAATCTATCTAATAATGTCTAAATTATTAAATTTATTACGTAAACCAATCTAAAAATAATTTTGAGCTTAATTAATCTCATTTAGACTCGTGAATTTTACGTGACCCTGAGGATGTTCGGTTTGGTTCATTTGTTAATGAACTGAGCCTGTGCTAGTCAAGCTTGGCTCATATTTGTGTTTGCCTTGAAAGATAATAATAAAGTATCTTTACTCTTTAGGAGCCTGATGATTTTGGGCTCGCCCAGCTCGCCTCAGCTAGGCTTGTTTGTTAATGAGCCAACAGCTAGCCAAAGCTCGGCTCATTTGCATGCCTAATTTGTCTAGCATATAAATTTGTGGTTAAGCCTGAATATAATTACAGTGACAAATGCGTTCATTTGTCTGCATTTGTCTTGTCTTTGAAGATTATAATTAAATATCTTTACTATTTCAGTGTTAGTATCTTTTGGTTTTGAATAGTCAAATTGTTCCACAACAGGTAGATACTAATGGTAAAGGTATGATAGACTCTGGGGAATTCATTGCTATTTCCCTTCATCTACAAAGGATGGCCAATGATGAGCATATTCGCAAGGCATTTTCCTATTTTGACAAGGATGGCAATGGTTACATAGAACCGGATGAGCTCAGAGATGCCTTGATGGAAGATGGTGCAGACGATTGTACAGATGTAGCAAATGACATCTTCCATGAAGTGGATACAGACAAGGTGTAGTTTCCATAGCGTACTCGGGCTTTTCATTCAGCCAGATTGAAATCTGACATTATTCTCGTTTGAATGCATGCAGGATGGAAAAATCAACTACAGCGAATTTGTTGCTATGATGAAAACTGGAACAGATTGGAGAAAGGCTTCTCGTCATTACTCTAGGGGGAGATTTAACAGTTTAAGCATGAAGTTAATGAAGGATGGTTCGCTAAATTTGGGGAGTGAGTAAACACCTAAACACGAGCTCGCAATCATTAATTTATCCATGAAAGAAAGTATTAGGCCATCGATGTCCATCTTAGACTTGCTTTCTTCTGTGATTATTTGATGGGGTTCTTGATTATGTGGGATCCCTTTGGCGTGAGAGCTTACGATGATTCTGGAGGCTGATAACATCTTGTCTCTCTCACTCACTTTCTCTAAACGTTGATTTATGTAAAAATAGTGTCTTTGTAGCCTTTTGTGAGATGATTGTTTCCAGTTGAAAATGTGAGTTTCTGAACTCCATAGTGGGGCTGTAGTATATTCTCGTCAAAGAAAGAAGTAATGCCATATTTCTCCATTTTGTGCTGCAAATTCGACGCTCTCAGCCTCAGCCAATGCCACTTCTCAGTAAATAAACGAATGGGCAAAACTGTGAATCAAAATAGAGTAAATGGTTTAACTGAACAAGTCTTGTTTCCATAGCTTGTACGTGGGTTGGGTCTAACTTGTTATTGGGTTCGCTACTTGCACATCTGGAACTTTTGTTTTTCTTTTTTCTTTTTTTTTTCAATTTCAGGATGTGATATTTGAAGTAACTGAATTGATGTATGTTTTTTAGGTGATTTAAATATGTAAGGATGAGTTAAACTTAAATGAAAGATGACTATTTGTCGTTTTAGCATTTATCGAATTATTTTAATTGAAAAATCGATTTGTCCTTTATGTGACACCGGAGAAATTTAGAATCTATAGTATCAAAACATTATATATATATTATTTTTCTTCATTTTGAATTAATGAAATTAAACAGTTATTTATAATAAGGTTCAGATATCTGTATTTAAAAAGAAAAAAGAAAACCCGAACTCCTCTTCGCCATACATGTTAAGGAAGCTACGTTGTGTACTACTCAATTGGTTGGCGGAATTTATAATAGAAAGAAAGAGTGATGGGATGGGACAAACAAGTTGATTGCTACAGGTTGCCCAGTTGCTGCTATCTGTTGAAATGTAACTTCAGTTTCTTTCTTTCTTTCACTTCAACTAAATTATCTGTGTTCATATCCTCAGCAACAGTAGAGATCTCTCCAACTTCAATTATTACCTTCCAATGTCGGCCTTTCAACCATTCCCTCTTCCATCACGTGGGAATTACTCACTTCCTTACGTTGTCTCAAAGGTACATATATTCGCGCCAAAATTATTTTCTCAATATGACATCATAACTCAGTATTTGAAACACATCATGTGTAATTTTTTTTTAAAAAAAACAAAATTTCCTGAAATGCAAATCTTTTGTATGTGTTAAGTTTAGGGTAATACACCGATTTCACTCATGAATTTTACAAGAAATGCTTAGAATTATGTTTCTTGGAATATAAGGATCATTTTTCTATAATTTGTATTAAAAATTAGGGTAATTTTTGAGATATGAATTTATTTTATTACTAGTTGCTAATTATTTTGAGAACAATTCTCTCTCTCTATATATATATATTTGTGTTTGGTGTGTATGTTGACATAATGACGGATTAGCATTTTCTAAATTAGGGAAGATTCCCAAATTCCATTTCATTAGATAATTGATTTAGTTTGGTTTTTTATTACTCGATCAGTTCCGGTTGAAATTTTAGATAATTTTGATTTGGGTTGCCCATTCGACTATATAAAATAAATTACTTTCGCTTAAAATCGATTAGAATTAATTGAACAACTATAATCAAACCAAACCGAATGGTTGATTTCCATTTCAAAAAAAATTCACTGCATTTTCAGTTTAAAGAGAAGAAAATTTTAATTTTATGGTTCGATTTCATTCAGAATCAAATCGCCTGGTTTGCATTCCCCTACCAACTTGAGCCGCTTTTAGAGTAGTCCGACAGCGTGTTAAATCTTGCAGGACTCACGACCACATATTTTTCACTTCAGAATAAGTTATTCTAGTTGATATATTCTAATATATTTTTATATTGACTCATTGTTTAGAATAAATAATTCCACCAAATTTTATGAATTCATATATAAATTAAAATTATTGTATTTAAAATGTAAAAAAAATTAAAAATAAATTTTTATGATTATTTTTTGTCTAGTGTCTAAAGTTAACCGAATCGATTCATTTGAATTGACACTGGACAGGCTCACAATGCTCCCTTTTGAGTGTCTAAAGCAATTTCATACCCAGAACTCAAACTCGAAACCTCTAGTTAAGGGAAAAGAGAGTAATTTTTGCGGATTCAATTAGAAACATTCTAATTAAAGTATATACTTTAGCATCATCTTTGATCCATGTTAAATTAATTAATTAATTACCAATTGAAACTTTTTTTTTGGTCATTTCCACTTTGACTAAAGTTGTATTAGTAAATAGTAATCTCGTTGTTCTCATTTTATGGAAGGTATGGTAAAAGGGGCAAAAAAAGGATTCTTCCCATGGTGGGAAGGTCAATGTCTCATTGTTCGTATGCTAATTGAAAACAAGCAAACCATTTAGTGGGGTAAAAGAAAAAAAAGAAGATCCCAATGGGTTTGGTCGGTGGGGCATCAACATGAAATTTCAGCACCGCAATGGACCATAGCTACATTTATTTTGATTTTATTTCTTTTTTTATTTTTAACTAAATTTTGTGAAATTTGATTTCATAACATTATGCTACGTGCATTGAATTTCTCACGATGTAGCACATTTAATTAGTTGATCTTGACTAGGATGTGTACTCGATTCAATAGAATTGAACCGCTTTAATAAAAAAAATTAAATTTTAAAATAAAAAATTGATTTGATTGAATTTTGAGGCTGTGGGTTATAAAATTTTGATAATTATAATGCATGTGATGTGGGTAAATCCAACACATGCTGCAAAGAGAAAAGTAAATTAGGAAAAAGCAAGTGAAACGTTGGGTGCGGTACGGGCTTGTTTGGCTTTTCAATTAGACAGAATTGACCAAACACGAACTCGTACCTGAAAAAAATAGGAAAAGTGGAAGTTTAGGCAAAACAAACCAAACAATCAAAATCTTGGAATTTAAAATACTAAATGCCAACCCAACGCCAAAAGCATTGGTAAAACCTCATCACATCAACGTATTGATCGCATAATTCTCCATTCTCATCAAACCAAAATATACCTTTAATTTCATCTGTCTCCCCCCAATTTATATATATTAGTATAACCAATTTTTCAATTTGTGTTATTAATATTAATTGGTATAATTATAAAAATCTAATATCGAATTCATAAATTTTAATAACGGCTTGACGATCTATAAATATATATATGGGGTTATAAAAATTTATTTCAACGAGTGTATGATCATTTGAAAAGATCTCTCGGTTAGGAAAAAAAAATTAATCTCACGTGTTATTTATGTAATTTTTATATTATTGTTAAACTCTGAGAATTTTGGAAGAGATTAATTATGATTAATCATTTCTTAAAATAATTTTAGAGTATTTATATTGGAGTCAAAATTGTCCGTTTTAAATAAAGATTTGGATTTTGTATTTATTTCCCGTTTAGAAGTATATATTAGGATTTTATTTATTAATTTATTATTGTATGTTAATAATCATCAAAATATGTAAAATTTTGGAAAGCTCTCTACTCTGAATTTTAACCATTTATTTATATGAGGTGATTCTAATCAATGCATATACGACCATTTAAATGCTTTGAAATTGATTTTTTCAACTAAAATACGAATTTCAACCCACTAAAAAAGAAAATTGAATTTTGACAATATTGTGTAAGCTATAAAGCTATTTAAAAGTTTTATGCTTGCCCAAATTAAGAATTTTGCTTCCAAATTTTTAACTAGAAAAATTCATTTTTGCAAAGTTTAGATGGAAATATACTCCACTTTTGCTAATTCAATTGCGAGTTGATTGTAATTCTATTATTTCTTATGATGTACGTAATTGAAGAGGTCACGTGATCATATACCAATGTGCTTTTAACCCTAAACGTGAAATATTAAAATGTTGACTATAATCATCCAAAGGCTCAAGCATTATGTGAATGTATAGATAGACAAAAATAGGGTAAAATCATTAAAAAAAATCTCAAATTTTGCGGGTAATTTTAATTATATCCTGAGTCTAACTTTCTTCTTCTAATGCCTTTGAACTTTCATTTTAGTTACAATAATACCTAATTTCAAATTGTACCCGATTCAATGAATAAAATATTATTTTCATTAAATATATTTTAATATTTCTTATAAAAATATGTTTTTTTTTTACAATGTCACGTTATTCTCAGAGAACCATTACCTGTCCTTAATATTGTTTATTAAGAGGAATGAATTCAGTTTGCCTGCCACAAACGGAGGAGGAGAAACGGGAAAAGAAAAAAGAAAAAAAACTTTGAAGTTTGAACATTATGATATTTGCTGTTGGAAGTGAAATTGAACTTATAATAAACGTGGGTGATGATTCCTGTTGCGTTTTGAACTAAACAACCAAAGGCTTTTTTATTGCTTCTTCTTAGTCTTCTTCGGTGTGCTCCACTACCATTTTTATTGCTTCTTTCCCTTCTTTTTTTCCTTTTTCAAATCATCATTTCTGCATGTGCTTATTTTTCAGTTGTTAAACTTTCTAAAATTGCTATTCTATTATTAAATTCCTCACTTCTACATCAACACTTTCCTCTTCTTATTTATTATCTATATATCCTTTTTAGTACAACACTAATTTCATTTCGGAATTTATGATTTTTTTTATATTTGGTATTTCGCAGATTTAATTTTTTTATCTTAGAGAGACTGTCTTATTATTTTTTTTATATTACAAAATGGGCTAAAAAGGATAATTAAACACCATAGATGTCATCTAAATGTTAGGTGGAGAGTCTAGAGTCTTAGTTGTGGAATCTTAACTAGCAATGTTCCTGTACTATGCACTCGGTTAAGAAAAATAACAAAAATTCCATTCTCAAAAGAAAAAAAAAAACAAAATTGAAAGAAAAGAATATAGATAGGTTAAAACATATGCATTTATATATTTATATAAATGCACTTAAATTCAATTTATGGTTTACTCAGATTTTCTAAAAATTGTTCTCGTCTTATCTTTTTTTTATAATGGATGGTAAAAAATACTTCATTTTTATAAAAATTTATTTTTTATTGATTTGGTCTATAGATATAACCTAAAACTAAGTGTAGGTAAAACAATCCCAATGATTGAAGCCGAGAAAATATTATCTTTACTCAATCCAATCCAAGATAAATTATTTTTATCATTGATGTAAAAAAAATTGTATATATACTTTCTCACCTATCTATTATTGATGTATTGTAAAAGATCATGTCAATACTTGCACTTGTAAATAAGTACACATCTAACATGGATATTAATAATTTTAAAAAAAAATTACTTTTGATCTATTAATTATTTGAAATATTATCAAATAAAGATTTGTAATTGTTTTCTAGGATTTAAATAGACTTGCTTTATATATTATATATATATATGAGATCCTTTTGGTTGGCATAAAGTATTGAATTGTTGCTCGAAAAAGTGGAAAAGGAACACACATGTGATACAAAAAGAACACGAGGATTACTAGTGAGTTGGTGTTACTGCTGCATTCAAGTCTTTGAAAGTGGCCTTTTCATCAATTGGCCTGGTCCACCTTCCTTTCCAAGCAAATCCTGAATAGTAGATATCAAATAAATAACAATTAAGCAATGCAAGACCTAACTTCACATACACATGCTAGTAGAAAAATCAATTTTTTTTTCTTGAATTGGAATTCAACTTGTCAGACTACTTGCATAATACCATCAAAAATTTGAACTTTGAATCGTTCTTCACTTTCAATAATACTAACTATACATGTGATAACTAATTACTTTCATCTTAGTTTAAAGGTAAATATTGCGCAAAATTAGCTAGCGTTTAACTGTTTAAATAGATTTTTATAAAACGTTACCTTAATATCATAGTCAGCGGAAGAAAACAACAAAATAATGTCGATAAATTTCAAACTTGATGAGATAATTTCATATTTGATCTTATCATCTAAACTACATGTTTGATAAATGATATTGATATTCCAATCGATACAAGTTGTTGGGCTAAAAGGGTATTCTTATTATAAGCAAATGGAACCAAATAGTACTACTACATGTCATTAAATGCAAAACTACATATAGAAACTATGAAGAACACTTTATTAGAGATTCAACTTGTTGCTTCCCACAAGGACCTTTTGTCCTAATGTACAGTCTATACTCTTCATATGTCATTGGTTGATAGAGAGCTGGCCTATCTTTTGTCACCAATTCCTTTGATGGTTCAATAGGCAAATCACTCCTAGGGTTGTAGAAGAAGGCCAGAGAGACTCTATCTTTATTGGAGTTCACTATTACACGATGCTCCACACTCTTGTAAATTGCATTACTCAAAACCTATATTGTATATACACAAAACAGATATTAATAAACACAATCCACTAGTAATAATCATGCATTAATCCTAATTAAAACTCGATCATGAAAATATTAAAGGGTTAGCTCATAATTACTTGAATTTGATCCCCGATGTTGATAATGAAGGCATTTGGGGCAGGTTTAACAGTAACCCAGTTGTCGGCCCGACGAACTTGTAGTCCTGAAACATTTTCGTCCGGTAAAAGAATGGTCATCCCGCCAGGGTCGGAGTGTGGAGAGAGACCAAGTGTAAGGTCTGGTTGGGGACATTTGGGGTAGAAGTTGACCCTCAGGCAAGCACCAATATTTTCATCTCCACCGAAAGCATTTTGAAGGTGGTCTTCTTCCAAGCCAAGATTTGCAGAGAAAATCCTCATCAGTTTTCCGCCAAGTTTAACCACTTCATTACCATATTCATCGACCAATTCCCTGAAAATCAATATAAATGTCAAAATATTGTCAACCAATTACATTACTTGTTTAATGGCATTAGAAGAAATGATAGGTCATATAAAATAAGAGCTGGAAATTTTCATAATTCAATTTTATAGTGTATATTTTCAGAAGTATTTATCTTAGCCCCCCAAATCTTTCAAAATTCAATTTTTCACTCTGAATTTTATATGTTTCCAGAAACATCTATACTGGTGCCTCCATTCTTACGTCAATTTTCTCTTTATTTTTGATGTTCAGTGCTTAAAATCTAGAGTCATATATTTAATGTCTGTATAGGCAAAAGGGTGCCTTATATTTATATCTATACCTTTTTAGGTCAACTTGGTGGATCATACTGCCTTTATTTTCTTACTCAACAGGATTAAAAGTTGGTACTATATCACATTAACTGTTCTTATAACGAAGTATATAAAATAAAATAAAATCCTAACGTATTTCCAATCATGTTTAATTGTAATATACTAAAATTAATTAACAACTATTATAGTCTATACAATTTTTAAAAAGTTGCAAAAAAAAGAAATTAGAGACTGCACAAATAGTGAAAGATGGACTATTTTTGGCTACGTCCAGTGTATAGAATGGTTAGAAATACATTTTTTACATAAAAGATCGGTGTAGGTAAGTGTTTCCCAGTCAAAGATACTCTTTTACATCTTAAGCAATATTGTTCCTCTAAAAACAAATTCTTAACGAACGTTAACAATCTTCTTTATTTTTATGTTTATGGTTAAGAACACACGTAAATTACTTACCTAATTGAAGATGGAAGTGTAGGCCATTTGTTGTGGTTTCTCAAACTAACCGGCATGTAATGAAGAAAGAAATAATCGCTCCAATCAAGAATCGCTCCTTTCTCCACTCCTAACCGGCTACCATACCCTTCGTATGTATCCGGTGAGTTTGCATAATCCTGTTTCATTTCCAGCGGCAGATTAAAGAATTCCCGCCACACCTTCCGTATACTCCTCAACAGCTCAGGTCTAACGCCGTGATTCACTACCTGAAAGAAACCCCATTCACGACATGCATCGGAAATGCTCTTCATCGCCTCCCTACGGAGACTCTCGTCGTTAGAGAAAACTTTACGGAAATCAATAACCGGAATGTTAACATCCAAAGAAGTAGTGATATTGTTTTTGTTTGTTGACGGCCGGTGAGAAAGTGGCTTGACGTAACGCTGTGGGATTTCTCGTAAACCACTTTCCGATAAAGATTGGACCCGAACCACCGGTTCCGGCCAACTCTGCAAGCAGTTCATGGTTTTTTAAAGAATTTTTAATTAACGAAGGTGGAAATAATGGGTATAGTTGAGAGACAGAAGTAATGAACCTGTGATGTGGCTATGGAGAGTGGGAGGGACAAGTATTTATAGGGATTTGTAGGCTTAGCTAATTTCGGCGCCGTGAGAAACTTGGATTTGCTCTCACATAATTATATTACAAAACATAATCATTAGCCTCCTTTGTCTCTCTCTTTGTATGCTTTTTCTTTTTTCTGTTTTTTAAACGAAAACTTAACGGGAGTAAAGATGTAATTCTAAATTTTATTTATAGATATAAAGACCTTTTATGGCAATAATTTTTTTAATTAATCTGTCCTTTAAGTACTTTTTAGAATTTTAATTAGTTAAAATATAAATATTATTTTTTAATTGTATTCAGTAATATAATATCTGAATTATACTTTTAAATATTAAATTAATATCTTATAAAAAATTAAATAACGAAAATATTTCCTGACCATCCACTAATATGGCAGCAATGGATCAGATAGAATGTGTGTGTTAGTTCCAAACATGAATGGGTTCCAATATAAAAGATTAGATAGAGTGAGGAAGTGGGGTTTGTGCTGGAGCAGATAAAATGATTCAGTTTGACCGGAGGAAAAGAAGGAATTTTATTATACACGTGTCTTGTTGAAAGGCTATTATGTCATGTTATTTTGCCAGCCAGTGGTGAGTGAATATCTTTTTGCATACGTGTCATCTAAGTATAGGAGTATTCAGTTAAATTTTCACACTTTCCATTTGCATCTAGTTGTTGATGTTACTTACACTGCCCCCGCAATCAGCTACTTGCTCGCTATAATATTTATTTTGCAACACATTTATTTTTTTTCTTTTGGTATTTATTTTTTTATTCCTTGTAAACTATATAACAGAAATGACCATTTTATAAACTCACTAAATTAATAAAAACACTTATAATCGAGAGAATTTAAATTCGAATTCTCTCTCCTTTTGTATAAATAAAAAGATAAATCAGATTATACTTGATTAACTTGTTATTTATTTATTTTTTATTTTTATACATTATGTCAAATTTTTTTGATAAATTTTGATTTAATTGAACAATTGTTCCATTCGATGAAATTTAATTTCAAATATACAGTTATTTTTTTATTAAAATATTTTTATTTAAGATTTCTTTTTCATATTTGGTTTTCAACTTTAAGAAATATTTCTTAATTTAGGATTAAATCGCCACTCACTTTATTTTTTTTTTAAAAGTTATTATTTATTTATTTGAAACAAAAAAGATAAACATTTGACCTATCATTTTGGATGATGATCATCAGAACTAAATAGAATTCTTTTGGATAAGAATGAAGATAATTACACGTTTTCTTTATTTTAAAAAAATTATTTAGACAAATTCTAGAAGATAATGGTTATTGATGGATTAAATTAATAATTACCTCTAATAAAAAATAATATATAGTATATAGTTTAATAAATCATTACTAATAAATACGAGATAAATCAAATTCACTTATCAATGATCTTAGGATTAAATTGAATTTTTCAATATTTCTGAGATTTTTTTTTCCTGTAGCTCAAACTGATCTAACTGAATATTCAGACCAAACTAAATAAGCAATGGTGAAGCGAAAACACTCTGCCAAACTAAAAATGTTGTCTTTTTTACAATGAAAAAAAAAACCCTAAATTTCTAAATAAAATAAATTAATTTTCAAATTAAGACAACTCTGTATTTTTTTTTCAAAAAAAAAATAATATTTACACATACTTTTTCCTTTAATTAAAAGTGTATGAAATATGCCAACCAGATATAATGAGAAGTAGGAGTTTCGAGTTCGAGTCCTTTCAACTATAAGAGTTTTCACCAATTTGATGAGTCAAGAAGATGGAACTAAATGTAATGAAAAGTAGGAGTCTCGAGTTCGAGTCCTTTCAACTACAAGAATTTTCACCAATTTGATGAGTCAAGAAGATGAAACTAAATGTAATGAGAAATAGGAGTCTCGAGTTCGAGTCCTTTCAACTACAAGAGTTTTCTCCAATTTGATGAGTTAAGAAGATGGAACTAAATGTAATGAGAAGTAGGAGTTTCGAATTCGAATCCTTACAACCACAAGAATTCTCGTTAATTTAGTGAGTTAAGAAGAGAGTTATCCATATTGTGTATTATTTTCTTTTATTTTGGATTCTCAATGAATAAAAAAGAAAAAAAGTTAGCATGAAATATGAACAAGTTAAGTTGACAGATTCATCCAAGAGCTCTTCCTGTAACAAAGAAAGATACGTTTAAATGTAGCTCAAAGAAGATCTGTAGTCCATAGAGTGGACGAGTGGAGGGAATTGGCACAGGTCATGAATGATGACATTGAGATTGAGGTCCTTACGAGACTTAGGGTTCCCAATGCACATGCCTTGCTTGCCACTTTTTTTATATGCACCAACCAATAATTTTCCGGTGCCATAGCAAAATGACAAATTACAGTAACAGTAATGGTTTAGTATTGATGGACTTTTTCGTAAGTACATCAAATCGCAAATAAATAATAAAAAGAAAATAGCATATCGTTTCACAAAAATTATATATCAAATACAAAAATTATAGTATTCTATTCTTATTTAAATGATAATAAAAAAATATATTTAAAAATAAAAGAATTAAAGTAAAAACAATAACAATGGAATCAAGCAAGAAATTATAGAAAAAGAGACAAGGTTTAAAAATAATAGAAAATTTGACTTCACTTAATTCTATCCGGTTTATTCTATTAATTAAATAATCAATTTTAATTATTCAAATAGAAGAAATACCCTAAACTCGCTAATAAACTCTCTTGATATTTTATTAGTTATTTTAATACAATTCAATTACTCATCTTCCAATGAAGTAACTAAATATAGATTAAATCATTAAGTTCCTGTAGTTATTCAAGAATTCACAAATTAAACCTTTTAATTTTATGAAAATCTCTCACAATTCAAACCATCGCATCAAGTCGTTATTCCCACGAAATTTATTAACCTATTCATATCAAAAACCCTTCTCTTGACAGTGATTAATGAAATAAATCAATTTAGAGGAGAAACTTTGCCTGAAAGTATTAAGATCAATAATAAACTTTAATTAAATAAAGAAAATCCAATCTAATATTATAAACTAGAGCTGATTTTAAACTACATTATATCCCTAATAAAGAGATTTAGTTCGACATAATAAATAAATCAAACTCAATAATATTTATAAATTATCGCATAAAGAATAATAAACAAAAGAGAGTTGTCATTTTGAGGTATGACACTATTTAGGATTTGCATTCTTTCGATTTAGGATTCTTCCAATAGCTTGATAAGTTTTAAACTTGATTTACATATTAGAAAAACATCTCATACAAATTCATGCAAGCTGCATGGGGTAGAGTTGTCATTTTTGACCCGATATGAAGTCAAGTAGTCGGCACGGGCGTGCTAGGTAGCATGGTTTGGACATGCTAGGCTTTGAGTCTCCAGTGTGAAAGCAGCACGGGCCGTGTCATGTGAGCAAGCCCTGAGATCTACACTTCTCTGGGGCACGGTGGTGCTTTTTGACACGGCTTGGGCATGCCAAACACTGATTCTCTGCTTATTTTCCTTTCAGTTTAGCGCAGGGGTGATATATTGCACACCCAGAGAATGCTAGACTCTGAGAATTTTGCTTATTTTCGAATTATTTTCAATCAAAATTCTATAAAGTTACTAAAAATCAAATGAAATGTGATTAAAGAAAGCTTAAAACAAAAACATAAATAAAATTAATTAAAGTAATTAAAAATACTAAAAAATGTTAATAAAAACTATATAAAAAATATTATAAAACACACCTATCAAATACTTTCACATCTCTTCTGTTTTTTTTTTTTTTTTTTTACAGAGGAAATTCTTGTGGGTTTTAACTGCCGAGCTGCAAATGCAAGTGGTGTCCTAATTCATTTCTTCATTTTACTTTGTTAATACGGTTGTAAAAAAATGTTTTTTCTCAACTTATTAATATTTTTTTCTTTTTTACAAAGATAAAAGCAATTGGGTCAGAATAATACCACTAGAATGAAGATCTTTCAAAATTTGGACGCCTTGTGAAAAATAAGGTAGCAAAATGAAAAATCTATCATACCGTCCTTAACAAAAGGAATGAAATCAGAGCGTTAAATAAGAGGATAAACTCTTAACTCACAAAATCAAAGGAAGGAAAAAAATATATTGAGGATATGTTTTGATAACTGTTAGTTGTTTCAGTAATACGTTAAAAACTAAACATTACATAAATTGACTTTTCACAAAACGCAATCTTAACTTTTAAAAGTCAGTTCAAATGCTATGTTATCGAAAATCTTTTTAAGTAGCATTTAGTATTTTAAATAGTCAAAACGCTAAAAACTAGTTGTTCTCAAATGCAGTCTGCATATTCTGTGTTGAAATTTCAAAACTTGTACGTTGAGCAAGATCATTAATGGAAGAATATGTCATACTGCTAGACTCCATTGATACGAGATCGAAGATTTATATTCTCCAACCAAAAGTAATCTATCTATTTTGTATTTTCAAACAGTTAAAAAAGAAAAAATCATAAATAAACGTAAAAATTCCTGGACAATTAGGTATACCTCTGCAAAAGATGAGAAAACCTATAAAACCCTACTACGTGGATATAAAAAAAGCTCAAAATCTGTTAACAAGGATAAAACCGAGAGACTCAATCAAATATCTATTGTCTTACAATTATTAGAAAGAAAATTAAAAAAAAATAAGGAGAATAACAAAAAGGAGCCATCACCGATCATATGATTGGTGGTGGTTTAAAGAAGTAATATCTAAAAAAAACTCGAAAAATTTACAATTTTTTCCTTTTAAAGAGATATATTTATCAGAGATAAGGTCTAATTAGTTTAATAGTTTTTACCAATTTAGCGAAAACAATTTATCCCGTGATTGTATAGTAAAAAAAATACACAAGTGGGCTGTTAATTTACTTCAAACCCTTATTGAAAAAAATAATAATAAAAGAAAGATAAGGATAAAATCGGCCGACATAAAAATACAAAGGTAACAATTCCATTATTTGGTGAAGCATTGAAAACAATTATATTTGAAGACAAAAAGCAAAAGAAAAAGTCAGGCCGACGAGTCATACTCATATGATGAAACTTTGTTTAATTTAATCCAATCCAACCTCATTTAATTCTCTTTTCCAAAACGACTAATGAATCAATATTCAAATATAATACCGTCGAATTTGGAAAAATAATTTATTTTAAAATACTGTCACTTTACAATTTTAAAAAACAAAAAATTTATTTTTTCATATTTATCTTTCTATAGGATCAATAATTATTATTTTAATTTAATGATTTTTTTAGAGAATCGATATTAAATTAAGGATAATATAGTCAATTTATTTTAATTTAGATAAATTTAATAATTTTTTTAAAATGTGAAATTATAAATATGACAAATATTATGAAATAGAAATAATAATTTTTTAATTTGTTCCATAACTAAAACATGCATCCTTATAATTTAAGTTCCCATTGTTTCTTTTGTTTAGACTTCAAAATCATATTAAATTAATATATTAAGACTCGAGTTAAAACAAATAAAAAAGAACTCGAGTTCAAGTCTCGAAGCAATTCTTTAAGAATCTTCCATTGTGTAAATACTGCATCTATGGATGGCATATAAAGATAGAAGGGTAGTTAATTAGCTAATTAGTAAGTATTAACATATTTTTTTGACATGTTAATTTTAATAATTAAAATTTAAGATTTAACAAATATTTAGAAGTTGAAAAATCAAATTAATGTTAGTATATGACCATTTATCATTAATTTGATTATTTCGTTTGTAGCTTAGGGAATAAATAAAAGTAACATGAAAGTAGTAGAGAAGTGAGGGAGTGTGTGTATGGTATGGGTTCCAACAAAAACAGAGTTCGGCCGACATCAGACTGGGGCATTACCCGCCCAACTCAATCAGTCAATTCGGCTTTTTATTACATCACGTTCCAAACATATCGACATCAGCGTTGCACGTGACATAATTTCCGTGACATCATCCATTCCCTTCTCTCTTCTTCTTCTTTTTTTTTTTTTCCAATAGTTGTATTTGTATTTCTCATGTCCATACATTGTCTGAAGTTAAATTTTCGAATTTAACTTTAAACTTTTATTAGAATACCCTAACCGTATCTTCCTCTCTTTCTTTTGGTGCTCTTTTTAATAGGGTTTGCGATCGATTAAGTTGTCCATACATCAGCGTTGCGATCGATCAATTATATCATCTTTTCATTAATATTTACTTTTTTCATCTCATTTTATTTGTGTGATTTGATAAAACACTCATATTAAAAAATTTAATTAATAAAAATTATTTTATTATTTTTATCATTAACTCATTAAGATATTAATAAAAAAATTTTATTTAATAAAAGATTATAGAGGTTATTATGTGAAAAATAATTATTCATATATATAAATTCAGAAACCTTGCAAACATAGAGAAAAAAAAAGAATAACAAATAAACAAAATGAGATGGAATGAGTGTATTTTTAATGTTAAATTTTAAATGAAAAGGCCAAAGTATCCTTCTTCCAATTGTTTTCCAAATTTTGAAAGCCTTCCCTTTCATTTTCGTTTTCCCTCTGTTCGAAAACCAGCAATATGATTCTACCAAATCTATCTGAGTCTGGCCTAAGTACTCCATGACTGTACCAAAAATCACCATCACTATTCAAGAATTGCATAACGCATGTAAGTTTGACTCCTCCATCGTCTTTTCAACGGGCGCTCCATATGGATGGATTTTCGTAATTTTAGCGATGTTTTTATCTTAACACTTGAATTGACTTAATCAACAAATCACTTCACTTGTATTCTAATTGGAAAATAGTAGTATGGAAAGGGTTTTATCCAACTTGGAATTTCTCCACTTTGGACATTATTGTGATTGAGACAACAAAAATATTTCAAACTTTGCTCATCTCAAGCTTTCTGATGGAAACTAATTGAGGTAAATGCATGCATAATTACTTTTTTGTATTGTTTTTAAGAGATAATTTGATAGTCAATGAAGGTAAGGATTCATATTTGATTGTAAAGTCATTAAAGAAGACAACCCAAATATGAACTGATTGGTGCTTGCATTTACAGCACTACAGCTTAGTGATGTTGAGCTATGATGCACGAACACCGTAAAAAGTCTAGGGTATCCGTGTCGTACTTGTATCGGAAATCGATGCTCTTCGGACGCTTTAAAAAATGTGTCCGGCTATTTTTTGTTTTATTAATTTCGAACACTTTTAGGATACTTTAAAGACACTTCAACGGACATATTAGAAAATTAAGTATTTTTTATTTTATATTTATGACTTATCATAGACAGTTATTTACATATTTTATTTATTAATAAATTACGTTTTTTAGTATAACGTGTCCCGTGTCCGTATCGTGTCGTGTCCCGTGTCCAAGTCCATACAACCTAGATGTTGAGTGTGTACATACTTGAGCTTAATTGCCTTGGCTCTACAATAGACCACTTTGGAATTTGAAATTTAGTAAGTCTTTATTTTAGATTTTGAAAGAATACAACTTTAATCTGAATCGAACAAAAAAAGGATAGTTGGAATTAAATTAATGTGGAAATGCAACATGTTGCAAATATTTGAACAGTGTATGCTCACATTGTGTTAGGAAGGCCAACGTTCCTCCTCTAGTTATCCTAATCATGTATTTTATCTTAAAAAGTTTCTGGTGTAGATTGGATATAATTGGCCTAATTACAAATAGAAAACTAATTTTGTTTTTCTTTCACACAACTTTTTGTGGGTTCAACCCTTTTTTGTTAATTAAATGATTTATTTATCATGCAAAATGTTGCAATTTTTGATTTTTTTTAGAACTCCAAACAAGGTATAAATGAAAAAAGATGCGAAAAGGCAAAAGCTTTTGTCCTCCTTTCGTCACAAAATGTTTTGCAGAAGAAGAACGTGTGACCCCTTTTCATGCACATACTTGGAACTTCCTTTTTCTTTTCTTATATACTCTTAAAAGGGAATTTGCCTCTTTCTTCTCCAAACCAAATAAAATATTTAATATATGTAATTTTATCAATTAAAGTATTCAATACGTATAAACAAAAATTAAGAATGCCGTAAAATTTATCGTGAAAAGTAAATAGAAATGTACAATAACTCGAAGGATAAAATAAAATTTGCCCAGGTATTATTACTATCAATTCAACAATTTTAATTTATCGGTTTCAGTTCATAA
The DNA here is from genome assembly GCA_948099535.1 of Jatropha multifida. Lineage (NCBI taxonomy): Eukaryota > Viridiplantae > Streptophyta > Magnoliopsida > Malpighiales > Euphorbiaceae > Jatropha > Jatropha multifida. The sequence goes on along the minus strand of CANUEX010045058.1, from coordinate 16,602 downwards.
TAATTGGTTTTATTTCTTTTCTTCAATCAACTTTGGTGTTAAGAAAAAAAAAATCTAATTAATGCAAGAAAGTTGATTTAATTGACCATTCTTCCTTTAGCGGAAGGGATTGATGCACGTGTGGACACAACTTGTTTTCTACATATGGAAATGGAGGCAGTAGACGAAATTTCTAATGTGTCATGTCTCATTTGGATGTAAAGAATTTCCTTGGTGTCTATCTTTTCTCAATACTCATACCACAAACAATAAATAGATAAGCAAATTACCCGTAATTTTAAAATAAAAGATAATTTTATCTTCAATTTTATTATAATTTTGAAAATTAATTATTTCTTTAATTTCTATATAAAAATTTTAAATTATTTATATTTTGAGACGGAAAGAGCAATATACAAAATTTATTATTTTACCGCAATTTAATAAATAAATATAATACTCTTTATTATCATTAATTAAATCTCGATATAAATAAAAGAAAATAAAAATATCAACAAGAAAATTCTATTAATCAAATTATTTGATTATAGTTTGATTAATTTCAAGGATAATTTAATATAAGATCATTTAATTTTAATAGATAAATCAAAAGTTATAATTTAACTATAATAACTAAATTTTTTTAATGTGTAAATTAAATCAAGACAAATAGTGATAGTACCAAAAAAGGGTTGGAGGTTTTGCGGCTAACATAATTGGTAATTGGTCAATTTTGCTGGCGGCTTGGGATGAAAACTTAAAACCGGTAACGATAGAGTGATACTAAAGAGTCAAATGCAATAATTCAGTTTCCGACTTTCTGGTCTGATCTGCTCCTTATTTTGGTTCATACGCGCAGCCGTTGGACTACCAAACGGATGCTTTTCGTTTAAAGTTTAAAATTTAAAATACAGAAGTCAGTATGTCGTTTACATGTGAAACTTAAATTCGACAGCTAACAATGTGACCTGTTTTGCGGGCTTATCCGGCCCATTGGGCCTTCTGGGAATGTTAATCATTGTATCGTTCGTAGTAGCCTTTTCTTAATTGGTTAACTATATATATAAGTAAATAAATAAATAAATGAATATGTACATAATATTAATCAAAAAATTATATTTCAATTTTTGATGCGGTTGAATTAAGAAATAAGCTATTATTTCAATCCCAAAAAAAAAAAGAAATTACTAGAAATATTTTGATTGCCTTTCTCATCTTCAAAGTAAGAATATTTCCATGAAACACCCAAATATTTCTTATCACATTCATATCCTTATTCTTTTTATTCAGTAATAATAATTAATAATAGTTATATTAATTATATAGACTTTATAAGAAGCTCGGTAATAAAGGCAATGAGCAAGACGGAGAACTCCATGGCAAATCAATGTTGTTAGAAAATTTTGCATCATCTCTTTCATAAATCATATTCTGAAAGTTACTGTAAGGATCCGAATTGAGTTGTTCGAGCTTATATCGCAATGGCAAAACATCATTTTCAGTTCTAAGCCTCTTGAGAGCTTGAAACCCATCATCTTCTTTACACTGTAATTCATTTTCAACCCTGTCGATATTTTCTGTATAGGATTCGAACTCCTTACTGTAATTTGATTCTGATTCATCACATAGAGATGGTAGTGATGCGGAAAAGGAAGATTTTTTGAGTTTTTGAACGTTCATCTGTCGGTTTCTACGTTCGACGACAATTCTGTCCAAGAATCTCCCTTGAGCTTCAATTTTAGCCTTCAAATTCTTTTGAACCTTCCAATTATATACACAGAAACCAACCAAAATGAAATCAACAAAGATTGCTAAAGAAATAAATTTTAAAAAGAAGTTTCAGTTTTGTTGGTACCTCAAGTTGATCACTTAGTCGCCTTTGCACTTCCTTTTGCATCTGTAATGCTTCATTGAGCTGAGCAGCTCTGCAAAAATTTTGTAATCACATGCTTAATAAATAGGAATTCTATAAAGAAATTTTAAAACGAATGAAGTAATCAATCAAACTTACGACGTTGCACCAAAATTTGGCAGCAATTCTGATATATTTCTCCTCTCCAACTTTCCTTCTGGAGGGAAAAATAAACATTTACAACTATATATAAACCAAAATTTTTTTTAAAAAAAAAAAAAAGATTATTCAATATTGAAATTAAAATATTCCACACTTACTATTGTTTGATTCTGGGATAAATTTTGAGATTCTGTATTTCTAAAAAAAGTACAAAAGGAAAAAAAAATCATATATAAATGATGGCAACTAATTGACATGCATATTAAATTAATAGAAAAAAGTATTTTCTTCCAAAAATAAACACAAATTCTTAATTCAGAGTTAGTGATGATTATAGCTTGTATAGCAGGTATGAAGAAGCACCTGCAAGTGGCTTTTCACATGGTAGATAGTGAGTCCAGGAGTGCTCATAGCCTTCAGAATACCTTTTGGGGTCGCCCCTGCAAATTTTAAAATGCATAATTTAATTAAAAAAATGAATTCATAAACTTGCAGAGTAACCATGCACAAGCTAGCCATGCAATGCATATACACAGAGAGAAAAAATTACAAAAATAACCCTTAGGCACAAATGGAGAGAGACTTACTATCAGGACCGCCCAGCTGATTGACGGCTCGTTCGAAGCGATCATGTAATTGTTGTGTCCAACGCAACCGTTCTTTGCTGGAGGCATCTGCTCGACTTGAAGCCATATTATTGGAATCAGCTAAGTAGTGATTATAACTAAGGCATGAGCAATGCTTGAAGGACGGGCGCTTCTCCTCCTTGTAAGGGAGGAGAATTACAGAGGACAAGCAGGACCGAGACAACTATAGTTATGGACAGGAAAAAAGATTTATTGTAACAATGTCGATGAGAACTAAGACATACAGTTGGATGTGCTAATGATACCTGATAATAATATATGATGCCTTATAATGTCTGTAACTGTCGGAATAAACCACGTAATTGTATTATATATGTATAAATGCAGAGTCCAAATAAACTCCAACTCAGAACCTCTTGCTCGTTTGACGTGGAAATTCAAGGTTGGTGCTAAATGCCTCCAAATAATATACAGCTCATAGGCAACTGTTAACTGTCTGACCCAGGTGTCCTTTTCTACCGTATATGACCCGGGTCAAACATCTCTGACCCGGTCATCGGGTCAACGAGATCCTATTGGTTTCTTGGGCTTCCAAGTTTTAAGGCTTAAGAGCGGATGGTGTCTGTCCACAGTCCGGATAAACACTAAAAAAAGGTCAGTCAATCTGCCTAAACTACTTTAAGTCAATACTAGTGTGCTCTGTATCCGGAAATCTTATATTTTGGTTAGAAATTTTGTTCCAATTCCAAACTAATGTGAGCCTTCCAGCTAACTTTTGTAGAGTGAGTTAGACCAAATTCGCTTTGTTAACACTATTTTTGCAAAGAAGATAATAGATACAAGTATCACACGATACACCAGTGTTAGAGGAAATATCTAAAACTGATGCATGCATACATGTTCACTTTTGCTATTATGAACTATACCTAATAAATTGGAGAAGCGAATTTTAGGTTTAAATCCTGAGTGAAGAGCTATCCTTTTGAGGATTACATTTCAATTTCGAAGAACCAAAAATAATTCATTAAACTTGATCCAGACCAGGCATGCAGTTTTCTACTTTAATGATAGTGAAACACCAAAATATGGCAAATAGTATTAACTCAGTTACCATAAATTTAGAGATTAGATTACATACGTACAGTACAGGATTAGCAAGGAAGAAGGCAAACTTTGAACCTTTCAAGACAAATGTTATGAAAAAAGCATTTCTTTTAACACATAATTTGCATAAGTAATATTGCTAATACTACTTTCAGTGGTGCTGAAGTTACATTTACTGTCTGCTCCGCTTCATGTTGCATGATGGGCACTTGTATTGCTTGATACTCTCAGCCTTTGCAGGTGTTATCTTCACGCATTTTCCATGAAACCACCTCTCGCAAATGTCACACCCAATCCAGAACTCATCTGCGCTATAACTCCCACCACAGCTTCCACAAAGAGTTTCATTATGTTCATCTTCATCATCCTCGTAAACCTCCTCTGTGAGCTTAGGATTGCTCTTAACTACTTGACTATCACTTGATCTCTACAGAAAGAAGGAACCCAGTCATTGGCATTTAACGCGGGGGAGGGGGAGGGGGAGGAGGAGGAGGAGGAGGAGGAGGAAAAAAAAAAGGAGAAAGAAAGAAACAGTAATCGGTGAATGACTGAAGACAAGAAAAATTCCTGTCATCAAATTTGATGCTTTGAAAGTATGCTCTGTATAAAAGAATATAAACACAGTTTTAGATGTCCATTCAGTAATTTATGGTAAAATAGATTTTTGTTAATTATTGTGTTTGTTGAAAGAAACAGAATCTTGGAGGAAAAAAGAAAAGGAGAACAAAAAACTCTTGATCAAGTTTAATTCTCATACAAGCCAGTCACGCTGAATTGAGTTGGTTAATCAAACCTTTATGCTGCCTCGTGATTTGCTTCCACTATCTGAACTGGGCTTTTCTTTTGTAGGTTTCCTTTCTGTCACAACTTCATAGACAGTGGGCAGATCATTGATCAAGCTAAAAAGCCGTTTCCTGTCAATCAAAATAACTCGTGTTTGTGAAGGAAACCGATGGTCAAACATGTTTACCAATAGAACAGACAGAAAATATTTCAATATGCAAATCATTAATTTTTTGTCTCCCAAACAATATTTGATGGCAAACAAGATATAAATTTTCCTCATATCTTTTGCAGCAGCTGGCCGTTCTGACTTCCAACTATGTGACTCAAGGTAGCATAACACTTCCAACAACCATCCAAAGGACTTCTTGTTAGGGTCAACTTGCGCAGCTTCACCACCATTTCATTTACCTACAGCGTGGAGGAATGTCTAAGAAACAGGTGTCCCAGCATACTACTGCATTGCAACTCTAGGAAGCATCAAATATATGACTCTTCCCCTTAGATTGCAATGAAGTTGTTCCTCTGGTCTAAACACTTAACTTCCAAGTCGCAACAGAGTAAGCCTATTGTTAGACTAAGATCTATGATCTTCCAAGTAGGAGAATGATCAACAAAAGAGATTACTGCAATGAAGTTGTTCCTATGGTCTAAACACTTAACTTCCAAGTCGCAACAGAGTAACCCTATTGTTAGACTAAGATCCATCATCTTCTGAGTAGGAGAAATGATCAACAAAAGAAATTATTAGATCATATAGGAAGAATAAGAATGATAATGGCAGCTAAAGTTAGTCATTAGATCATATGAGAGATTTACATTAAAGGGTTCAAAAAATTTCTCCTAATATAGGTAGAATACAAGATCCCTAGTAAAAATGTTGTGGATCCTGCTTTTTAGCAACCCTTTTGCATGATCAATTCAAACCATATATATTTGGACTTTGGACGATCCATCTAAATTAGAAAACTTCTTTGGAGAATAAATTATCCTATTGCTATTAACAGAAGAAGAAAACAACAAGAAACTAAGAAAGTACTCTGCTATCTAAAAACTGAAACAAGTATCATTTAGTTAATCAGTTTTCTCCTGTCGTTCTGCATGATAAATAATCCTCTTAAACAACTCCAAATAACAAGTTGAAGATGCTTATAAATAAATTTGAAAGCGAGTAGAAGACTGCTGTAAATGAAAAATAAGTATAAAATAGTACTGAATAAGCCCAAAATTTTAGCATAAGTGCTATGGAGAGACAAACAAATCATGACACCAAGCTTTCATTCAGACATAGAGTATGCAGTAATATACCTGTCATGTCGATTAAGACGAGCTCCGAAATAGAAAGCCACAGAAATCAACCACGAATCGCTATGCACAGCAACAAGTGAAAGCCAGTCTTTTCGGTCCATGCCATCTCTTGCAAAATTGATTCCAAGGGCTGGTTCAGGAAGCTCAGGGGGAACTTCCTCAGCTGGCAGATTTACTTCCCAGGTATCATTTGGATGTCCATATAGACATAAGTTCTCCTTTTCTAGTCCATTATAAATCAAAATAAACTTAATATCACAAATTTGCAAAGGAACCCAAAACATGAAACAAATTCCCTTTTATCTCTCAAAAACAACAGGAACTAGAAAGCTTTAATTTTTTCCAGTTCACAACATAACAAACAACCCATTTACACTATCTCCTTGCTCCAAATATTTTATATTTACATTAAAAAAATTTCCTTCTCTATAAAGGCTAATATATTAAAATTGAAATGCAAAGTCAAAAGCTATATAAATCAACAAAACATTGCAAGATGAATTTAGGCTTTTAATTCTATCTGAAAATTCCAACATATGCTACCAAAAGCAATTTTGTTAATGTACGTCTTTATTATTCTAAATATAAAACAGCAGAAGAGAGTCCAATTGGTAGTTCAAATTACTCTCTCCCTGTTTCTCACAATTTCTCAGGAACCAAACAGACTCTCAAACTGAAACCAAACTATTAAGTCAAACAACCAAACAAGAAATTAAATAAAGAAAAGTTCCGATCTACAGCGACACCATTGAGCAGTACCTGGATCACAGAGTCCATAGAATTCATCCACATCTGGCCAAATAAGAATCAAGCCAAGGTCAAATATTTACACATATACCAAAAAAATTGAAGAAATAGAGAGAAACTTACCATTAGTTAAAGCACGAACAACTCCAGCTCTTCTAGCACTGTAATCTTTGAAGATCTCCTCTACGGTTCGCGGACTGGAGGCCATTTCCATGGCCGATTACAGTAGATCAAAAGATTAGGTTTCAATATTTAGAGGTGAAATTGTATTAATTGGACATTTTCGAATTGCAGAGAAGAGAAGATGAAGCCACGGGGATGGATCGAAGAGAGACGAAAGTACATATGTAAAAGCGAAACAGAGGAAAAGAGAGCGAACGGAAGAAAGAAAGAAGCAGAGGGAAGTGTTGTAACGTTGACGCTAATTGAGGTAAAGTTGCTAATGGCGCGCACAATTTTACTGGTTTAGTGAGCGTATAAATTTTTTAATAAATAATTTGTGGAGTGTAGATGGCAAAAATTTTATACAACTTCTGCTTTGCTCCTCTTGATTCTTATTATTTTCAATTTAACCCAGATTTTCTCGCTTTATTTTTATTTTTATCCACAACAAAAGTAACCTGAAACTTTAAAGTACAGAAATGGAGTCCGTCCCAAAGATTGAAAAGGCAATAGGCAGGTTGTTGAATTGAATGTTGGGTACGGTTATGCTACCGGCACTTTAGGGAACAGGGAGAGTCATTAATCTTTTTTTTCTTTTTTTTTTGTCGAAGGACTCGTTTTGTTTGGCTCTACGTAGATAGTTGGTGGCCAATGGCTGGCCATTTTCCGATTTTTAGAACGGGAACATCAGTTTGAAATGGCGGAAATTGAAATCAGAATCGTACGGAACTGGAACCAAAATCGTGGGCTTGCAATTCAGTTCCAGTTTTAAATTTTGAAGAACTATGAATAGTTAGTTTCAAAAACAGACTGAAACCAGCGGATCCAGCAAAATCTTTTTTTACTTTTTTTTCAAAAATTTTTGTGAAATAAATTAACTACCTTAACACACAACTAATTTTAAGAGTATTTGTAGAAATTGATTTTTTAGATTTACCATAAATACTTATTACTTTCATTCCTCACACAGTATTGTTTCTCTCTATTCTGCAGTCTTTCTAAGCTTTCCTATTTATAATTGTCCAAATTATTATTAAATAATTTCTCTAAAATTCAATATTTAATTCTTGTCCAAGCCCCTTTTTAAAAAAAAAAAAATGGCTCAAGCCTTTTTCAATTTTTTTGTAAAGTTTTTTCTGAATTATTTCATAAATATTTAAATTTTCAACCGAAAAAATGTTTCCTAATTTTTATTTTAAATTATGCGATTAGCCGAAAAATTGATTTATTTTAAAACCATTAAGGAATTGTAAAAGAAACCGTTAGTTTTTAGTTCGATTCCAGTACCACATTTTTTAGAATCGGAAACAGCAGTTCTAGAACCGTGGCCACCTCCTATTGGGGGTGGTCATATTATGGTTTTCAGAACCGAAACTGTTGATTCAAAATTGATGGGGATCAAAACCGGTCCGAATTGAAAATGTAACCAAAACTGGTGGCCTATTGTTCGGTTCCGGTTCCACCATTTTTGAAACCGTAAACTTACGGTTCCAAGAATCGATAGAAACCGTCCCGAATCGACAGTTTTTGCAGCTGGTTAGAATCGGCAATTTGAACCGATGATTTCTAAAATATTTTATATTTTATGTAAAATGTCTAAAACAGACGGTTCCAACGGTTTTTTATTATTTTTAAAATAGTTTTATGAAATCTCTAAATTATCCTTTCTAATAACTATAAGCAGTTGTGTAATAACTAATTTTAAGGATATTTGTAAAAAAATAATTTTTTAAATTTATTATAAATATAATTTTCTATTTATAATCTCCCCACACAAAATTATCTCTATTCTATAGTATTCTCTACTCTACAATCTCTCCATTTTCATTTATAAATTGTTTCTAAAATATGGCAAAATAATTTTTTCAAAATCAAATCTCCAATTGTTTGTCCAAATTATTGTTAATTAATTTCTTCAAATTTCTATATCTAATTATTCTCTCTAATTTTTTCTATTCAATTTATGAGATTACATATTATTTTCTTATAATAGTAAGTAGAGAAAACTCAAATTCCACTGAGGGCAAAGAAAAAATATTGAAGAAGTACAATATTCATCTATTTTTACAAACGACATTTACGATTTAACTTTCGACCAATATAATCTTTAGTGATATCCAAATAAAAATTTGAAAATTCTAACTCAAGAATCTGAGTTTAATGAAGAGAATTTATAAGAAGAGGAAAGACAAGATACACAACTTTCGACCAATATAATCTTTAGTGATATCCAAATAAAAATTTGAAAATTCTAACTCAAAATCTGAGTTTAATGAAGAGAATTTATAAGAAGAGGAAAGACAAGATACACAAGTTATTCAAAGAGCAAGACAATGTTCCGAAATGGACGTTGATTCCTCTAAATTCTAAGAGAATATCGCATGTAACTTAATTTTTTTTTAAAAAAATTAAGATCAAGACTTTTTTAAAAAAAGAAAATAGGTTTCAACTTTTTAAATAAAAGATAAATTAAATTAAAGAGTTTTTTTTAAAAAAATAAATTAAGTTCAAGCACTTTTTTTTTAAGGGTATTTTTTTATAAATTATTTTACAAATTTTTAAATTTTAAATTTTGAAGAAAAAATATTTTCTAATTTTTTTTCACAATGATGTGATTGGCTGGAGAACTGATTGAAACCGTTTGTTTTAGAACCCTTAAAGAACCGAAATTAAAACAGTAATCATTCAATTCCAAATCGAAATTGAAATGGAAAATTTCGGATTTGATTTCAATTCCAACTTTTTTATAACCGAAACCAGCCCTATCCCTACCAATGGATGTTAGCCGATGAATATTTATATTTGATTGAACAGTTATTAAAAAGTAAATCGATGATTAAGGAATATAAATTATTTTTTATACATCATGATGCATAATGTATATCTTTTATTTTTAGGTGAATATATTATTTTTTATTCTAGTGTATTATATAAATAAAAAATATTAATTGAATTTCTTTAAATAATATCTAATACAAAATTATTATTATTACTACTAAATAACTATAAATCATACAAATATTAACTTATAAAATAATATTTTTATTAGTTGTTATTTTTGTGAGGTTAATGGAATTTTATTAGTAGTTATTTTTTCGAGGTTAATGATGCCCAAATAAAATAAAAATTCAAATCAGCTAGCAGCAAATGTAAAAACAAATCGAAAAATAGCAGTTGATGAATATATTTAGAGAGTCTATCTATCAGCTCTTTAAGATATTTATCAAAGACCTACAATCTAATTTTATTTTTATAATAAATGCTTATATTTTTTTCAATATTATATATTATTGAAAGTTTTTTTTAATAAATAACTTAAAAAAAATACTCACATCTAAATTATATGCACAGTAGCTCATAAATTTATAAACAAGCAATCCATACCGTACTAGACCCTGGCTGTAGCCAAAAATAATATCCATCGCATTGGATATGAAGGAATCCGATAACAATTAAACGGAGACGCTTATATTTAGATATTCAAAATCAATTCCATTGCTCCCAAAATCTTCAAAATATGGTTTAGAAACAAACAGATAAAATTATATTTAGATACTCAAAACCTTCTCTTCCTAGAAATTAAATGTGTACAGAAAATAAAATAAATTTATCATGACAAAGCAGGTGCATTAAATCATAAAAATTTCAGTCAATAATTAATTAGCATGTTCATCCATCAGCCATTGGCATTGCCTAAGGCAATAATAAAATGAAGGAAAGGATTTTAGAAAGAAGCATGGGCTGCTTTGGAAAAAAAAAAATAAAAGTTATACTAGAAAGAAAAAGAATATTGAAAAGTGAAACATGGAAAACAATATTTTAACTCTTAAGTAACTGTCATAGTGAAAATTCCAATTCAGCAACGCAAATTTTCTTTCTGGATTGGATCAGCAAAGAAAATGAACGCAGTACAAAGCTTACACAGAATTTAGAGATGGAAGGGAGACCAACCATGACTGTTTACGAAGATGATATTAACCGCTTGATCCCAGTTTTCTGCTCTGCTGTGAGCTTGCTAGGGAACTTTATGTTAAACTTAATCCTCAAGTTCCCTTTTTTGGAAGGTTCTTTGGGAATAGGCATCCCTTCCCCTTTAACTACTTCCTCATAGGTGGGACTGATGATACAGTTGATAGGGATTGACAGATTCCGTCCATCAAGGGTTGTCACTTGTGCTGTGTAGCCAGTTAGAGCCTCGACAAGCGATATCTTTTGGGTCACTATAAGATCATTACCGTCCCTCTTGAAGACACTGTGTGGCTTCTCATCAATGATGAAGACCAGGTCAGACGGTATAACTCCTCGTTGTTCATTTCCCTTCTCCGGAAAAGTGATTTTTGTTCCCTTCTTCCACCCTGGCTTGATCTCAATTGCAAGAATTTCTTCCACTGTGGTCGGTCTCCTATATCGGCAAAGAATGGAAAATAGTAAGCCCATAACAGAGACTTGTAGCAAGTATCTATCTGGTTATCATCTTGCTACCGGACCTCTAGTACACTAGCCTTTCTAATTTCAATTCCCCTAAATACCAGAATATAAATTCCTATTGGCAACCAGATAATAACAGGGTGCATTTTACTGACTAGAACTCCATTCCATGTGGTGACAGCCTCAGTGATGCCAAGAATTTAGCAACACGTCATAGGGCTCGAGAGAGGCTCAATGCTCAGGTAAACTTGACCAAACTGACTGTAACCTGCAGACCTTAACTAATCTTAAAAGGTTCAAGTGTATATTTGGTTGGTTTCAAATTAAACCAAGCAACATTTATCTATTGGTCAGTTTGACTTTTTTACTTTGGGCATCTACCAACCAGTTCAGAAGCCATGGCGCATGTCACAAATCTACCTTTTGCAGCCATAGCTTCTCTAAAACCAAGCACCATAATCTATAGCACAATACAATGCAACATAAATGGTCAGTTCACTTATTTGAGAGATGAAATTCATGGTTAAAATAAAATAAAGGGTATATTTGATTTAAATTTCGGCATATGAGACTTAAAAGAACAAAAAAAAGATTACTATGCCTCTAAGTAATGATTTTTCTATATCTCTTCTACATGAGGAATCAAAAAGATTCTGTCTGCTTTGACCAGAATTTAACATACCTCACATTTTGGCCCAAAACAAGCATGACAGACATATAAGGTCAAAATGTGTATTAGCATAAAGTATGTAACCTATGGGATCTTTTAATCTAGAGAATGACAGCTAGGAAAATGATTCATCTCTCTCCATTAACATATACAACCAAGATCCTATAATAGCAGTTTCTGCATTACTAAGAAAAATGCTGGTTTCAGCATGGAAGTTACTGACAAGAGCTAGGGGTTTAAAGGTTGCAACTGTTAAAGGGTCTATATGCAAAATACGAATTTAGGAATGAAACTAGAAAGGAAAGTTTCAGGAGGAGTATGCCACCAAGAACCTTCCTTTTTCAACTCTTCTCTTTTATGGAAGGATAATTTTAGCAAATGAAAATGAAAGAGAAGGTTGATTTTAGAAGTAGATTTCTACCTTTATGGGTTAGCATCCTTTTTGACATGAAGATAGACCGACAACAACAACTAAGCTTTAGTGCCAAACTAAGTTGGGATCAGATATATGGATCCTTTGTTTCCAACATCGGCTTTGATCAACTAAGCCTTACATCATTATTGACATGAAGATAAATTGACTCGATTTAATAGTAGTTAAAATCTATGTTTGTAGTATATGTTGTCCAAACTTACTGAAATTCAAGTTGTGGCAAAACCCAAAAAAATAAGACCTCACTGGAACCATTTACATTTCCTACAAGGAACTGGAATAAAATGAATAAATGTTCATTTGACAGTGTTAAACAACTAAAAGAGGAAGGAGGATATGTATAGTAGGAATAAAAGTTGAAATTATTACGAAAGGATGAATTCAAAGGAAGCACGCTACTCTTACACCTAGAAAGTCAAAACCCCATAAGAATTGTCCCTATCCTTTTCTTTTGAGGCAAGTCTTGAAACCACAAATAGAATTTGTAATCTTGAAGAATCCTTGTGTATTACAATTCACAAAGGAAGATTGAAAAAAAAAAAAAGGTACATTGCTTTGTGCATAACTATCTTTGCATATTGCTACAAAAGCTTGAAAGGGTAATGTCTTTTGCATTGTTGTGGAATGCCAACAAGGACCAACTTCAAAATTCACATTAAACGTTCACCTAACAGACCTTAATACTAATTCCAGTGATTAGTAGACACTAATAGTATAAAAAAAGCATAAGACAAATAGAAATTCAAACATCGAAAACAACATGATCCAATCGCAATATGAATTCCAGGAGAAGATATCATTGAATACTCGAAAATTAGGGAAAAAGCCTTGACTCCGCTACAAGTTCTAAACATAAAACCACTAACCATGCTGCAAAATAAATTTCATACTATCAGCAAGCAATTTCATAGTATCCCACCTCAAAATCTCTCAAATGTTATCAGACCATGAACCATATATCCTGCAAGTTTCACCAATTTGGATTAGCTGAATTTTGTACACCCAAAAAACAAGTAATGGTGGGTCATGGATCCAACACCACGACCCTTCTCCCACAGAATCCCATAAAATTGTGTAACAGGTACGAACATCAAACATATGCATGAGTCATGCCTCTGATGATTTGACAAAATGCACACCCATTACAAGGATGACAATTTATAGATACAAAGGATGGTTCCTGTAGCACTCTCAATCCTTGAGGCAATGCCAAACAATTACCAAAAAATAAACAATTAAAGAAACATTGAGGATCCATGTAAATTTCATCCTAATAATCCTCATATAAGCCGCCTTAATTGTAATAACTTCGACCAAAAATTCATGTAAATATGGTATCTTAGCAAGTAAAGGTAACTATTTTTCTTTAGTTGATTGTGTCGGTAAATAGGGAAAACCAATCACTCTCACTTTTTTTTTTCTTGAAAAAAAAAATCAACTCAATATGGCTATATGCTGCTAGTAGCCTAGTGTTGCTTGGAACAAGATTATAATTAATAGATAATAAAGACATAGGAGATCAAACACAAGCAAAATATAAACACATTTGCCCAAACATCTCATGTTTCCTTCCCAAACTTAGATGTACATGGGATGGATACTGGAATACTTAAAGATTGTTATCACGTCAATCATCAGTCATACCATTTATGAGATGATACCCAGTAATTGCACTCCTAAGCATTATAATAGTTAATACAAGATCTATGTAGGTTTACATGTACATCAATCATAAATTAGACAATGAATTGACAAGATTTGCCGTAACAGGAACTCAAAAAAAAAAATAAAGAAAGAGCCACTAAGATCCCAACGATAAGAACCGTCACAAAATATCTACCATTTTACAATATTTGTGTAAAAGTATCGGACAATGCAACGGTAATACCATCTGAAGTTATAAAAATAATCTCATGTTGTACAAATGCGAGAGTCTAGGAGCAGTTGCAATTGTGTGATTTCTCAAAATCTAAAGGCTATGAGCCTCACATGCATTTTATGCACTCATCTTGCATTTAGATGCATACGTGACTTTAAGCCCATAGTTTTGGCATGACAACCTCCTGGCTCTGTGTTAAGCATAGTCACACAATGCTCCTTTTGATAAAAACTATGAATTAGTTAATCACTATCGTCAAAAAAATCAACCTTAGGATAATAAGGCTACTGCCATAACTTTATATAATAAAAATATATTCAACAAATCATGAAGTTCGCAAACCAACACGTACGGATTTCAACTCCAGTGCTAGATCCAATGACCTCAACCATCAAATCACATGATTTAATCAGTCAAGAAATATCTTTACACAGCGATGACACTGTTGTACAATATATTTAACAAATTTCAAAGCCTATTTTGTTAGTTTCTCCTGACAAACTGGCCAAGAAAATAGTCAACTTTTAGCCACAAGGAAATTATAGTTCACATTTTCCCTCCCGAAAGTATGAACTTTATGTTGGGGTTGGGGTGGGGGTGGGGGTGGGGGTGGGGGTTGGGTTGGGATTAGGGGGTGTGTGAGAGGAGGGGGTGACGTCATTAAGCAATAAAAAATCAATTGAGAAAAGAAAAAGCTTACCCACTAGAATCAGTAACATCCCTTGAAATCTTCATCTTCCTAGTATGTCCTTTATACAGCTCCTCCAAACTACACGGCAATGTCCTTTCAATGGCAGCCCCTTTTCGTGGCATATTAGAGCTCTCTCCACCTGCATTTCTAAATGAAGAAAATATATCTTCCCCAAACATACCCCTCGAAAACCCTGAAGTACTAGCTCGTGAGCCACCCATGTCACCCATTCCTCCAAACGGACTCGAAAACCCAAAAATCTCCGAAAATATATCATCTGCACTTCTGGGATTGAACCGAAACGTTGTAGAGCCCCCTTCCGGTCCAAACCCGCCAGCTCCCGGGGGCGGCACCTGCCCCTTCAAACCCTCCTCTCCATACTGATCATAAACAGCCCGCTTTTGCGGATCACTCAAAACCTAAAATAACAATAAACACGTATAAATCACGAGAATTGAAAAATTAGATAACTTAGATTTTTAACTGAAAAGAGAGCAATGAAGGCGATAAATATAAGAATTGATGAATTTCATTACATCGTAGGCTTCAGAGATTTGTTTGAACTTGGCTTCAGCTTCCTTCTTGTTCTTAGGGTTCTTATCCGGATGCCATTTCATAGCAAGTTTCCGATAAGCTTTCTTCAAATCATCGTCCTTCGCACTTCGATCGACCTGTAGAATTTTATAGTAATCAATGCCCATCCCTTGGTTGTTGTTCTTCTTTTTCTTGTTTCTCCGTCACCGTGAGTATTTGCGATGGTTTGCTCCGGCAGTTAACCAACTCACAGTTGCTTTATAAATTGAAGATTTGCTTTACTTCTCAGGCTTCCTTTTTGTGGGTTGGGTCTGTTTTTTAATGGGCTAGTAAATTTATTTATTTGCCCGAACGTTTAATAAAATTTGGATGGAAAAAATATAATCAATCCTTATAATTCGCCCAAATTAACTATTTAGTACTACTTTTGGGAAAATATATTATTTTATCCCCTTATTTTGATTCTCTCCAACAAAACGGTCCAATTAATATTTTCATTTTTTACCATCAAGTTTGAAAAGATTCATTAAATCCCAAGTATTTTAGTTCTTCTTCCTCTGTGGTACGAGCAAATAAGGACTAGTTCTAGGTCCAGCAAGTCAATTTCATTTTGACTTAAAAAAATTTTTATTGAAACATAAGAAAATCGCAGTTGATTTGATGATTTCAGCTAGGAGTTTTTATGGTGCAAACATGCGAAATAAAAAAAATTATGATTTATAAATTTTTCAAACCCAACTAAACCAATTCACAACAAATTTGACGTAATTATTCGATTTATAGTTTGATACCATTAATAATTTAATAAATCTATAAATTTATTGTTGTCTAAATATTGAGATTTATTGTTGTCTATATTTTAAGATTTTGTTTTCAACTCTGATTATGAGTTATTATTATCATTATTATGTAAAAAGAAGTCCAGATATCCTAATAGAATAAAGAAATTTGAAGTTGATCAAATCGGATTTATAGGAAGACATTGGAGAACTATCTCTATTATGTAACTTACATGTCCTTTTGGTCTGTGCAAAACCTTATGAAATTTTCTAAGGCTATGTTTGGTACAGTTTAATCAACTATGTAACGGATCAATAATTACGTTACATGATGAATTACTCTGTCACAACCCGTTTCCGTGGGCCGGACCGGCACTAGGACCTGGGTAAGCTTAAGGCCCCCGAGGCCCGTAGTAAGCCTAATCTCTGATTTCAACACCACACTTATATGAAAATATTCTACAAGTTGGCCCATTTTATTTTTAGTGATTCAAACTATCACAA